>JAFIRS010005669.1:0-51795 GCA_018342105.1 Gonioctena quinquepunctata | reverse complement strand
GAAAATTCAATTTTAGGGTTATTACTACTTTTCCTGAATTATTTTGAATTTATTCTCGGAAATATTCATAGAATATGTTCAAATTTCTGGGAAATATCCTTTCTGGAATATTCAGGGAATATTGTAGGTATATTCTGGATAAAAAAGGGAATATTCTCAGAGGATTTTCCCGGGAATATTCTTTCTAATATTCTGGAATTCGGGAATACTCGAGAATATTCAGGATATTATTTCGGGAATATTCAGGGAATATTCAAAAGGAATATCTAAAATTTTCCCCCCGCACTTTGGAATATTCAAAAAATACAACCCTGGAAATTTTGAATTTAATATCCAAAAAAATTTCAAATATTCATGAATATCAGGCTGTCTGGGATAAAATGGTTTCCAATTGAAATTTTTACCTCCAGAGGGCGAAGCATCTGATATTTTAACGGATCCCTCAGCTTTTTCAATGGGCGAAAGGCTTTGGATGTGTCCAAAATCGGGGAAAAAGTTTGGCCCCGAAATAAAAAATTCCCCGAAAAAAAAAATCCCGTATTATGGTTTTCTCGGCAAGGAAAAAACTCAAACCCCTGGTTGTTTTTCCCATTCGTCAGGCCTAACAAAGCTATAGTAAATAGTGTTCCACAGAATGGTTCATGGGACGACAGAATGGTTGGATGAAGGTGACATTTTTTTGAATACATTGCCAAGGGGCTCAAAAATGGTTATTGAGAACCAAGTAAAGAAACCGATTCTGTTTTGGTTGATGGCCAAAAATCACTTTTATCTTTGGGAACTCATCATTTTTGTGTTTAACCCAAAAAATTCTATGCGCTTCCTCCAAATAAACTCATCAGCCCTATGTAATATTAAAACCCATTGAAGACAAATTAAAAAAAACATACGGGCATGGGCAAGCCAAAAAATGTTTTGTGTGCTGACTAATCCACTTTTTGTCCGTTTTGGGAAGTTTGATGACAAGTCTCTTCCACAGACAAAAACGGCTTCAGAAAGTGTGGACTCCCCTTTTTTATCCCGGGAAACGTTGACTATTCGAAAAGGGAGAACCCCTTTTAAAATTTTTAAAAAACAGCAGATCAGGGAAATTTTTAGTCAAGAAACGAATTTTAGCAAGAAGACCAATTCAAAAAGAAGTTGTCCTATATTCCATGAGAGATAAACTTTTGAAAATGTGTATTTCAAATTTATCGTAAATGAAAAAATTAAGGAGGGAAAATTTTTAAAAATCCGAGAAAAAATCCCCGACCCAAATAATTCAATCCTTTTTCCCTTGAAACCCCACCACATGATTTCATGGTCTTGCTTTGAAGAAGTTATGCATGACGATTTTCGAATGGAACGCCGAATAAAAATTTAAGGTTCAAAAATAATAGTATAGAAGATATTATAGTTTTACCCCGTCTAAAAGGATTATAATGCCTGTTCAGAATCAAAAATATTATTGAAATAGATGAAAATCAGAAAAATATTAAAGAGTAAGTTGACTGAAATAAAGCATAGGATAATATTGGGGAAGAAAATTAGAAAGATAAAGAAACAAAACTGAAGGCAGCGAGAAAGGTAAATGAATTCAGGTGGGAAAAGCCCCTTTAGAAAGATTGTAGAAACAAAAGAACAACTGAAACTTCAGGCAACATATTCTCTAAAAAAATTTTGTAAACAATGATTCACAATTCAGGGGATTGTATGAAATGATAAAAAAATTAGATGGGGCGTAAATCCCCCTGGGTTTGTAAATAGGCCCGTTCATGGGCGGCGGCCCTTAGGGCCGAACGAGGACGCTCACTGCTGATATGGGTGGAGGGGGGGCGGCCCGGGGTGGTCCGTAACCATCTCTTCCCCCCGCACTCACCGAGTCCGCCGCCCACGCAAAGCGGCACAAAGCGACCGGCAGTGTTTGTTTTGCAAGCATCGACCGCACACGCTACACTCGCGTCGTCGCGCTTTACTTACCTAAACAAAATACGTAACGACTACTGAAGAAAAAATCACAGTGATTCTCAATATACTTACCTACTTTGTTATTGAATCAAGAGGAAGCTTCAGTTTCTATTAACATAGGGTAAGTGCTACACAATCAATAGTAAGAGGTATTTTTTATCACGCGATTTAAACCGTTAAAGTATCTTTCACTTATTGACTTTCACTTTTAACCGACAAACCAAAAAAGGAGGAGGTTCTCTATTACCCGTATATTTTATTTTTTTCCATCATATTTTTATGTATCAAGCAACTTTTACTGAGGCGTCCGATTCAAAAATTCTTTTCTCAGTGGATAGGGTGTACTTCGAATTTGGTCCCATTTGAATTTAAAATATGAAATCCACCCTAAGGTAGCGAAATAGAAGGATATTGATCACTCACCCTCTGAATTCTGGTCCGTTAACCGATTCTATCAGGCATAATTTTTGTACTGGGTTCTTCGATTTGGATGATTTTTTTTTTTAATAGATAGGTATACCTTATATTTGGATTTCAGAAAGCCACCCTTACGGTGGAAAAATAGGGATAATTGATTTTCACTTTGAACATTGCACACACATACGTAGTTGAAAAATGACAGACCCTTACTGACATTATTCTTGTTCCGTCAAAATCAGTATATTTCATGAGAGGATGGAATAATATACAAAGTCATGAAATAAACTAACAGAACAGAAAATAATTTATATTACAACAAATAGTGAAAGAAAGATAATATATTATTTAACTGGTAATAGTTGAATAAGGTGGTAAGTTTTTTTGGAAGTAATAAAAAACAAGTAGGTAGTAATTGGAAATTTTAGCCACAAAAATTGAAAAAAAAAAACTTTTTAACAAAAATTAAACCGCCAAAATCCGGAACTGAAAAGAAAAAAATAAAAACTTTTTAACAAAAAATTAAACCGACGAAAAATCCAACTGAAAAGCAAAAAATAAAAATAAACCTTCTTAGTCTAATGATAATTGAGCTCCTAAACTAATGTAAGTAACTGATTTTGAGTCGGCGCCAAACAAACTACAATTGAATTAGGTGAAGCGTAAAATGATGCAGCGAGATGCACGGCTGCGTTTTGATGACTTCTTTCATAATTGTTTGTTTGGCGCCGATAATTGTTTGTTTGGCGCCGACTCAAAATCAGTTACTTACATCAGTTCAGGAGCTCAATTATCATTTAGACTAAGAAGGTTTATTTTATTTTTTGCTTTTTAGTTGATTTTTTCGTCGGTTTAATTTTTTGTTAAAAAGTTTTTATTCTTTTTGCAGATTGTATATAATATGTATTAGCGTTCTCAAACTGACGAAAAATGAGTGATGGAAGGAAGACTTAGTTAGTGGCGCTGAGTACAGAATAAAGGCCAAAAAAAAAAAAGATGAACAAAACATCATTTCGAAGCCAAGGGAAAATAGAAACTTTTTTTCAAGTGAAAACAGCAACGACGGTTTACGTATTGCAAAAAGAGAACTCGGGGACTAGTAGTAATATGGAAAATCAATATGAAAAAGGTTCTATTCCGATTGAGGTGAAGAATATGTACCATTGCAATCAGTCAGATCCAGTCGTGTTCAGTAAAACCTGCTCATCCTCCTGATTCTGACACCGAAAAACCTGAATGTTTTTTTACTTGTTTCAACAAGTGGAGAAATTTAAAGTCAGACAGCGAAGAAGTGGCTATAGTTGCGACATTTACTGAAATTCAACCCAACCACAAAACTAAACACAGATCCAGCCTTATGGAAAATAAACGATTTAACGAAAATATTATTGCAAGACATGGTTTCAACAAAACAAATCCTGTGATGTCACAAAAGTGGGAGAATGTATTCCGATCATCGCCGTTATTTCCCAAAAAAAATATATTCTACAGAATAATGAAGTTAAAAAGGAAATTTGGGCTGTGTATTGGGAAAAGCAAAGGCTCGGTATTCTGCGGACCCTGTTTGGCCTTTGGATTTATTGAGAACATGACACAGTTTGACGAGCGAGGATTCAATGATTGGAAGAATGCAAAAATTTTGAGTAGCTCTACACGAAAACCCCCCAAATCATAAACCCCGCATTCTCGCATTAAGAGCTAATGTATTTTCCACGGCAATACCCAATCTTTTTTAACTGCCCAACTAACGGAGAAATTTTTAGTGGAAGAACTTTTTTAAAGAGGGTTTTTGCTGTAATAAAAGGATTAGCTTTAGTGGTCCCCTTTTAGAAGTAATAAAAAATTTGGTAACCAGACTTTGGGAAATTACATTATTTTGGGAATTAATAGAGAGTTTGACCCATTCCCAACAAAAAAATTTTTAAAAAGATATCAAACCAGGAATCGGGAAAAAACTAGCTACCTATCAAAAAACGGGTCTCGACAAATTATTCATTTAATGGAAAAAAAGGGGACTGATATACATCAGTGATAAGAAAAAAAAGAAAGAAATTTTTTTTGATTGTGGTTTCCCCAACCGGATGAGAAACATGTAGATCAGCTAACACTGGTGATTGATATTTTTTTTGATAACGGAGAACCATGTGAAAATTTTCCCAAATTTCTTTCCTTTTTGTGGGGAAAAGGGCCCTAAAAACCCGTTTGATGCCATTACTATAGAGCTGGAAAATTTAAAAATTTTAATCTCAAAGTTCCCGTGGTCAATCTTATGATAAAGCCTTTTAAAATGTCAGGGATTTACAACGGTTTACAAGCAAAAAATTCAAGAACAAGCACCATTTCCCTGTTTTTTCCCCTTGTGCAGTTCATTCATTGAATTTGGGGGGAACCTGGGCCCCTGAGTCTTGAAGGGAAGCCCCCACTTTTAAATTTGCTAGAGGAGGTATATACTTTCTTCGTGAAGTCAACCGAACTTTGGGAAAAAAATTTTGTGAGATGGGAAAGGGGGGAAAACACCAAGAGAGTAAACCCCTCACCCGTTGGTGGGCTAGAGCAGATGCCTTAAAAGTCTGAGAGATTCCTGAGATGGAGAAATTTTCATTTTTAAAAATTTAAAATTACACTACGAGAAACCCGTCCCGAAATGAGAATGAGAAAAATTTGGGAAACTCGTTCATGGTCGTATTTTGGAATGCTATTTTGGAAAAGTTAAATAAAGTGAGTGTTCAGATTCAGAGCTCATCTGTAGATTTTATTACGGTATCTGATCCTATGGATCTCTATAAATTTAAACAATAGCAGAGCGAAAAATTTTGACAAATTTTCGAAAAAAAAAACTGAGATGAGCAAATTTTAAGCAAATCAAGGTGAAATAAAGAGGCAACCTAAAAAAAAAAAAATTAGGGATAAAAAATCAAAAAGAAGAACCTAAAATCCCCCTCCGGCCCCAGAGATTATTTCAGGTGAACCCCTTTTTGGTCATCATTGATAGACTGAGGGCTGAAATACAGAGAAGGCATAATGCTTCCCAAACTTTATAGAAAAATTTTCATTTTAAAAAAATTTCCCAACTTTAAAAACAAAGAGTTACAAAAAAAGCTCAGTTCTCGTAAATATTAACCAATGATTTAGGGCGTTTTGGGTTCAAGAATGTGTGCTTTTTACAGTCACATTTCATCTATTAAACTGCAGAGTGTGCAGTGAAGCCGGGATCAAACCCCACTATTAAAGTTTTTCAACTTTTTTGGGGAAAATCAATCCCCGTCTAATGTTTCCCCAACTAGGGTATAGCCCCCGCATCGCACTTTCCCCCCGGCTACGAATTGTTCTTGGGGGGAAAAGGGGTTTTTTCCCCCCCTTTAAAAAGCGGGGAAAAATTTTCAAAGGTTTCATTGTCTCAAGAAAAAGAATTCTTCAGCTATTCTCTACATAGAAGCAGAGATAATGAACACCATAAGCTTTGGGTGATATTATAAATTTATTTTGCTATTAAAAACCCCTAAAAAAATTTAATTATTGTTTCTTTTTTACGCTTTTCTTAATTAAGACAATTATCTTTAAATTTAAATTTAAAAATTTTTTTAATAACTTTCTAACCTTCGTTTATTTAACTTTTGTGCCTTTTTATAATACAAACAAATGGAAAAAATTTTTATAGAAACCTACATACATAATACATACATAAACCTACCTACATGGGGGACGGAAAGAAGTGGCCTACACTCATAAAAAATATAAAACCGGCACTGCGGGAAACTATCATTGAGACAAAATCAATGAGAATGGAATCGAGTCATACTTTTTATAATGGAAAAGGGGGGTAAATGCAATTGAAACATTCGTGGGAAAAAAATGATACGCAGTTTAAACAAATGATAATTTTTAAATATCAGAACTGGAGAAGAGAATATTGTTCCCGAAACAGAAAAATATTTTGGGAAAATGTCACAAATCTATCAACGACTCCAAATACATGTCCAATTATAAAAAGAATTACCTTACCAGACAACACAAAACATCCATCGGGTGTCCATTTTGTATCCGATTTCCATGGACGTCCATTGGGTATCCATCTTGTATATTCCCAAAGGACATCAAAATTTGTACATACATTGGGCATCCATTTTGTATCCATCAGGTAATCGGTATTGGGAAATCCATTGGGTATCCATCTTTTATATATCCAATGGACATCAAAATTTGTACATACATTGGACATCCATTTTTTAGTTATACAATGGACATCAGGTGCCGCCACGTGGTCATTCAACAAACTAAATGCTCAATCGCCCTGTCATTTGACCTTACCCTCGGTTCAGTATGACGGTGTTTTCAAATCAACCCATTACATTTAAAGCCCTTAATAAAAAAAAAGTTGAAGGCCCCAACCCAACCTATGTTTCCCAGATCTATCATTGTCAAATTATGAAAGTTGTAAAAGTAGTAATTGTATTTACATCATCAATCAAGAATTTCTTGATCCCCCCTTTGGTGGTTTGGTTTAAAAATAATCAGCTGTGCGGGAGACGAAGACGAGGGCGCTCGAGTACGACTATACGTGACATGAAAAAGGGCGTCAGTGAATTTGTTTGGAAAGGAACGTCAACCGCCTTTTTACTTTTTTGATATCAATTAATGGTATTCATCATCAGAGAAAACCTTTCACGAAAATATTATGTACTGTGTCAGCATCCAGGCAAAAGCATAAAATCTGTTTTTTATCCTGTGATCAAAGTGAATATCAGCATCACAGGTATTCATCATTGGTTTTCTGTAAACCAAAAAACAAATATTTGGGCTCCTGAGATCTGAACACGGCCAGATGAACTCTATTTCGTCAAATTTGGGTGAGTCCCTTTTCTACCTTTTTGCTTTCATTATCTATGCAATACGTTTTTTGGATTTGTATAATATATGGATCATTTGTAAAAAAAAAATTCAAAATTGCTGAAAAAACATTACAAGGGGTTTATTAGAAATGGCAAGAGAAATAGTCAGGGGAAGCTTTTCGGGCCCTTCATCAAATTCATCTTGCTTAGAAGCCAGAAATGTTTCCGGTAGTGCCCGTAGGGGATAATGAGAATATTTCTCCTCAAAAAGGAATTAATTATCAACGAGGGTATTCTCAACAATGAAGGATGAACATAAACCCCAAATTTTCCCTTGTTTGACGATCATGATGATAGTGTGGATGAATTTAAAGTAGAATACTTGGCAAAATTCGGCAATCCCATGCAAACTGGCCCAAAACCCTTTGATCAAACCCCAGAAAAGGGGACCAAAGTTCTACTTGCAAATTGGGCCTTTGAACATAACATTCCCTTATTCTGCACTCTCTGATTTTATTAGTTATTCAAAAACCCCACATACATCTCCCCTTGACTCTCGAACCTTTTAAAACCCCCAGGAAAATGGGACTAGTGGTAGTAGAACCCGGACAGTATCACCATTTTGGCTTGGAAAAATTGATGCATCAGGTTCCGAAGGAATATCTTTTGAATCCAATATTGTAGAAGTTAATATTAATATTGATGGTTTCCCATAAGCAAAACCTCGGGAAGCCAATTCTACCCAATGGGGGACGGTGGGGAATCACGGAGGGGGGCAGGGGGTAATGGCGAACACTAAGGTTTTCGCATGTTAGAAAGAAATAGTAGATATCTCGAGTATCGAAAATCGTGAGTCGGACCCGAACTTAGTGCCGAACAGTAACTGGTGAGGTGAAGCCGCGCTCGGGGGTTCAAGGTAAGTTAACCCTTTTTTTCTTTTTTTGTAATTTCATCTAATTTTTTATATAAATTGTATACGTGTATAATACTCATGCAAAAATAGTAATCTGATATTTTTTTGAAGTAACGACTAAATATATAACTTATTTAAATAATCACCACGTGCATTGCAAGTTTGAACCCCTCAAAAATTAAATAGTTTTAGGTTTCTGTGTGTATCGGAAGGGGGACGAATTGAGTGGGGAATTTCGACGTCCGTGTTTCCCCCGCTTTCCCAATTATAGGTCCAGTTTAACAATTTTAAAACGTCAAACATATTTCAGATGCCGCGTGATTATAAAAGGAAGACGGAGAAAAATATAAATTAGAAGACCTGAAAGAGCCGTTCAAGAAGTTAAAAATAAATCACTTTTCTGGGGAAAACAGCCACCCTATATGTTGGGTTTCCCAAAAACACCTATACACGACTATCTCAACAAAGATATTGTAAAGATGCCACAAACTGGAAGGAAGGCCATATTTACCGAAGGACAAGAAAAGGAATTAGGGAAAAACACATTTTAAAATGTAGCAGATTATTTTATGGTCTAACTATAGAGATGGTGCGGAAAATAGCTTTTAAATTTGCTGAAGTAAATAAATTAAAGCACAATTTTTAAAAAATACTGCAATGGCGGGAAAAGATTGGTTTTATGGTTTTAAAAAAAACATCCCAATATTTTCGGGAAAAACCCCCAAACCACTTCCATCAATAGAATATCAGCGTTTAATCAAAGTGAAGTGAAAGATATTCCCCTTTTTATAACCCCGAAGCTACACAAAAAAATATCAGTTTAATGCTAATCGCATTTACAATGTTTACGAGACCGGCATTTTAAATATGCAAAGAAATTCGAGGATTTTAGCCCGAAAGGACAAAAAAAAAGTCGGCATGGCCACAAGTGGTGAGAGGGTACCACAACAACCGTTGTTTGCGCATTCAGTGCTTCGGGGGAAAATAAGTTCCCCCGTTTTTTTTTTTTAAGAGAAAAAGAATGAATGCTCAACTACTGCGTGGGGGCAACGCTGATATGGTAGCAGCAGTTAGTGATTCGGGTTGGGTTTAATGAAAACCTATTCATAGATTGGTTACATAATTTTATCTCAAAATGCAAAAAACCCAAAGTTGAAGAACCCATTCTACCGTGTTTGGGCAATCACGAAAGAAGTCTTGCTTTAAAACTGCTATGTCGGCAGAATGGGCTATGCTGATATCCCTTCAACCACATACAAACGAAAGATGCAGCCACTGGATTTAACATTTTTGGACCGCTTAAGACCGATATAACAAGGAATGTGGGTTTTTTACATTTGGGTTCCCAAAAATTGGACGAAGAATTACACAGTTTGAAGTTGTGGAACTTTTACCAAAGCCCCTTTTTTCGCATCAGCAATATAAAAAAGCCGCAAAAAGGTTTTAGATCAGCTGGTATTTGGCCATTAGATACTACCAAATTTGGGCGAAATGTTTCCACTTGAGATCACCTGACATTCAGATAGCATCTATCAAAAAGTACAAAGAGCAGTAAAAACCCAATATCCAAATGGCAAAATCCATCCAAAACAACGACACCCAAGTTCAAACAACATTATCATCATTTATGCAAAAAAGCAGTTACACCTGATGCCCAGATAGCTCCAATGGCACCCCCTTTCAAAAAAATAGTGGCAGTGGACGATCAGATAGACCCCGACGTCATCTGTACAAAAAGCGCGGCACCTGACGCTATATAGAATTGCCAATCTATACCAAAAATAGTGACAACCCGAAGCTCAGATAGCAAACCGATGGTACCTGAAATTGAAATGGTGGCTCCTGATGGTCAGATACCATCGTCACCATCTTTGCAAAGGGCAGTTTCCACCTGAACCCAGATTTTTCGGCGCAAACCTAACCATTCCAGTTTCCCACCAGAAATCCAAAAAATTAACCCCTCTACGAAATATCATAAAGTATTCCAAAAATACCACAATCAAAGAAATATACAGAATTAAAGAAAGAAACATTCAATTAAAAATAAAAAAGTACCCCAAAATAAAAAAAAATACTTTTAGAAAAAAAAGAAGAAAAAAGAAGAAAAAAGCGGACCAAAAAAAAAAACGTTAAGACCGAAAATATTAAAGCAAAAACGAAAAAAGAAAAAAAGGGGGAAAAAGAGACAAATAAGACTGATAGTACCAATAAAAGAAAGAAAGGTGTGAAGAATTTTAAAGGTTTTGAAGATCCCCAGGTTTTATAAAAGAAAAATAAATCCACTAAGAGAGCTAGGGAAAATGAAGAAGTTATTATTGTTTGTTTTTGAAAATGAAAAGTATGAACCCCCAAAATAATCGAAGACGGGATAATATGCTATAAATGAAACTTTTCCCCCCTAAAATTTTTAAAGAGTGGTAAAAGGGCACGTCTAGAGGTTTTCTCTGTGATTTCTGTGCCGATTAGGCTTTTGTTCGTGATTCCCCCATACGCCATCCGCAATTACCCTACATGCTGCGGGAAATTTCCCGGGACATCAAGTGTTTTTTTTTTTCCTCAAAATTTGATGTTATACTAAATATTTATCAAAAGTTGATTATGAGAGTACAAAATGATTATTTTTAAGATAACATTTATCAATAAAAGACTTTTATAACTTTATTTTTTTTTTGTTTTATTACAGTTCTCCCTTAGGTGTTCGAATTACCCCACCCCCCTATTGGGTAATTTATTTTAAAAAATAGAAATAGAGTTTGTGCAGTAGGTATATATCATGGTACAGAGAAACCTGCAGAAGATAATGAGTTTTGAAATATTTTATTGGGGGAAACCTTCATTTTAAAAAATTTTTTTTCCAGGAGCAGCTAAAAAAACGTCAACATATACAGATGGGGAAATCAGTGGAGGAGGGCTATAAAAAAATAAGTGAGAAGAACCAAAGAAAGAAAAGCATATAAATTTGGGAAAGCTGAATCTGTTTAATTTTTTTTTGTGTTCATGTATCTTTTTTTTGATAAAGAAAAAATATTTGGGTTTATTTTTTTACTTGGTTATGTCCCTTTTTGGGAAAAATAAGTCTAATTTTTTTTTAATAGAAAAACAACTGTAAAAAAAAACTACTGTATATGAATATTATTAATATGTTTATGGGTATAATCATATCCTTTATTTGATAATAAAAAATTTTTGGGAAAAGTATTTTTTTTTTCAATCTGGGGATTGGGGTAGTTGGGCGCCTGGGCCTATATACCATTTGGGTACCATCAAACTACCCCCAGCCAACCAAAACAAAATATTTTAAAAAGAAACCACTGGATGTCTGATGGACGTCCAATGGATTTTCGCGAATAAATATACGTTGTATATTCAGTGCTCGACTGAAACCGCGTTAGAAACTCCGATTGTTTTTTTTATCTGATTGATAAACAGAAAATATCAACTACTTCTCCTTTCAGGATCTCTATCTATACGTATTCTTTGAAACCTATATAGAAACGTCTCCAGATGTAGTGATAATATTATTAAAATGTATATGCATTTACACAATATAATACTCAGTTACGGAAGGTATTAACATTGAAGATGAACCCATTTGTGCTACACAATGTGAACAAGTTGATATTGTACGAGACAATAAATATCACATCCCAAAAGCACATTCGACCACGCGTCGTGCACGTGAAGGGCGCATATTGAAATATTCTTTCTTCGGTGTCCAAGTTCCTTCTACTAAAAGGTTTCATACATTCTTAAAGAGTGATGTTTCATCTCCGATAAAAAGGCATAAGGTAAAGTAATTGCTGTTAATGGTAATACATCATCTTCAGGGAATATTTTAACGATTACTTTCCATTAGGTGAAATGGGGGTGATGATCGAACAAATTCCGTCACTCGCTATATCCTCCGACATTAATTATTATTAATTTATAATAATAATAATAATATATTTTTTATTATTATTCACCAAATGATACAATACATTAAACCTTTAATTTTAACATTAGGTTCATATTCAGTGAATAATAGGAAAACTGTGAGGTTGTAAAGCCAATTCTTCCAATAGCTCCCCTTTGAGTAAAAGAAATAAACAGTAAAAAGATTAGAGTATATAAGGATATTATAACAAAAAATCATGAATTTAATTGGAAATCGATATAAAATAAAATAAAACAAAACAAAGAATATCAAAATCATTGTCGACCAAACAGTATCGTTTGTACCAAATCCTGAACTCTGTAAGGTTAAAGAAAAATTTGGTACATCCAGAACATCGCCAAATAGTGTAATATTATAAGAAAAGACCTCTTGGAAGATTTCTTTTCTATGTTTTGGTATAGTTATCATGTTTTTCCGACGCAAGTTCAGATTGTACATCTGTTCTGAAGGTTTATATATACACCAGTTCCACCACCTCTCCTCACTAGACGGTCTGATCTTATGAACCTATAGCCCTCAATACTCCAATGCTCTATCTGGGATTTCTTGATGTAACCATGTCTCAGTGAGACCTATTACGTCATACTTTTTCTCCTTCTTGATAACCAGATGTAAATCATTCAAATGAGGGACTAAAGATCGAACATTGACATGTGCAAAAGTAGAATACATATATATATTTTCATTATTACTCCAAGTTTTGATTAATATGAACTTTATCTTGAATAAAATGGAAAGAGATAATGAAGTAAACTGAATTGGACAAAGAAGAAAAATAAAAATAAAAGTCCTTATTGATATGGTCAATTATAAATCGAATATACACTACATTGAATTTATATTACAATGTCAATTCTGTTGAGATGAGGGATGAACCTATGATTCTGGAACGAATTTCTTTATAGTTCTTTTCGGGACGTCTGTACCTTCCTAACCTTGAATTCCTCCACAGTTTTTCTTTGTTAGTGCTAAAGTTAATCCAACAGATCAGAATCTACAAGTTAGTTGTCTCCAAAGTGAATTCCTTATTAACCAGAAGGTGGTTTCTGCCGAATAAAAGCTTTCAAACCTTTATTTTGGCTGTTGTGACATACGAACGTAAGGCTTTATGGATAATTTGATCCGGGTTGACTCAGATCATCGAATAGAGACACTCCAATCTTCTAATTTACGTGGACGTTGCTCAGAACTTCAACTTTGGTTAAATAGGATATGAATTTACTTTCAGTAATTGATGCTGGCCAGTCTTTTGTGAATGAAGAATATATTGTTTAGATTAGCAAAATCAACTTTAGTGCCTAGAATGTCATTTAGGTAATTTAATGTTTCTGCTCAGATAAAGCAACCACAAAACAATTATATTATTTTTACGTGATTTTCTACGTACCTCCCCCAATTTCGTTTTTCAGTTTTATTTTCTCCAACGTGTACGACAAAGTGAGTATTGAAAGAATTCAACTCTTTTTTGATATCTGACAGTGCTTGCTGTCATCTGATTTTTGGTTCAATTTCTGAGCAAATTTACGTATTTCGTTAATTGTTTGTTCTGACATCCTATATTGTGAAAGTGTACATGGCTCCCTTTACCAATATTGTGTAGAGAAGTCGATAGTTTTGTAGCACTGTTGATTTCTTGCAGCCGCAGAATATTTTGATGGCAATGCTTATTGTAATATAATTGATTGAAATATAATAATTTCTGTGCCCAATCTGATTAGATATACAATTTTTCTATTACAAGCCTCCCAATGTCCAAATCCAGTTCTTCTCTTCTGAGAGATTTGAGCCCTCTATAAATGCTTCACTTCACTTCTGCAGGATTTTTGTCATATTTTTTACACTAACACACGTCTGTATCAAAATACCGGCCATCTATATGTTATATGAATGAACAGTTTGAAGGACCATATGAAAAAGTGTTTGTAGTTATAATACATACCGCCCGAGTGAGGAGGACATTTACACGTATGTGCTTACCTTCAATTGCCCCTCAAGCAATTAGGAGTTCCACTTTGTGTAAAATTGCTGGGAAATATTTTTAAACTCATTTTCTGTGGGAACTCATATGAATGGTTAAATTGCTTCCTGATTTCCTCGCGTGAGCGATTATTGTTTCTCGTACAATTAATGACACAGTCGTCGCAACCAATCGATAAGTGGAACTGAGAGCTTTTAAAAGATGACCCTGTTGCCAAATACCTGAAAATGAAAAATATATGTTAGTGTGCAAATAATGATAAATATTTTGATTTCAGGAAAGTTTTGTGAGGACAAAAATGGGAGAATTTTAAAATTCATTTCGTAAAGAACTTAAAAAAATGCCACTGCAAACGATCAGGAGATGGGGTAATTCTCCTGGAAGTCATCGTGGCCATATTTTTGAAAGTTTATGTTTTTAAAAGAACATTTGGACAATTCCAGCTCTGTCGACAAACCACCATTGGCGAATAAGTTCTTCACAAAACAAAGACAGTAATTTGAATTTGTCCACATTCACAAGCAAGAAATGCAAACAAAACAAACTGATTCAGATGTTGGTACCGCAATTTATTCGATTAGAAGAAGAAAAATTAGATTCTAGAAAACATCATAACAAGTCAACAGATGAAGATGAAAGCTTTTTTCCAAAAGTCTTTACCAACATACGTAAACTCACTCAAAGAAAAATTCCCACCAGAATTAAAATGCAGGAACTAGTTTATAACCGTGTGTGTGGGCCAAATGGATATAATGCAAGCCTAAGTACCTTTTCAGCTCCAAACATGGATGCCTATGAAACGAATCCATCCCCCAATCTGATACAAATGCAGCTCTTCTCCACATGACTATCTCGAACCCTCCATCCGTAAGGTCTTATATAAGCAATTTTTCCGAAGACGCTGGTCATGAAATGTATTAGTTTCACACACACACATATATATATATATATATATATATATATATATATATATATATATATATATATATATATATATATATATATATATATATATATATATATATATAACATGGTGTTTGTTTTTTACGTTTCATTTCTTCTTTGCTATTTTATTTTTATAAATAAACAAAAAACAAACTTGTTCACTTACCTTTAAGGTAAGACGTTGCGGGCCTGATAGGATTGCGATTAAAGTTATCCACTTTTAATAACTTATA
The DNA here is from genome assembly GCA_018342105.1 of Gonioctena quinquepunctata. NCBI lineage: Eukaryota > Metazoa > Arthropoda > Insecta > Coleoptera > Chrysomelidae > Gonioctena > Gonioctena quinquepunctata. The sequence goes on along the minus strand of JAFIRS010005669.1, from coordinate 36,596 downwards.
TTGAATTTTTCCAAAATATAGTCAAACGTTGTAATCGCTATACGAAAATATGAATGAAACTTTTCTTGGATGCTGGCGTGAATGATGAAATTCACCATGTACGTCTACTTTTATATATTTACAGCATTGCAACTTATCTTTTGTAAATACCCAAATTTTTAGGGCAGAGTTTTCTACTAGTAATAAATCCATGCCTTGCTCTTAAAACGCGTCACTACTTTAAGTGTGCATACAGCTCTTTATTACCGCGACTCTCGGTCAATGCTTTCTTCTGCTCTCCTCACCGCTCTGCTTGCCGCCCACTATGTTTTTACTTACCTATGAGTCATGTGTCATGTCATTACTGTCATTTGCCAGGTATTTATGCGACGAGAAAAGTGAATAGGTAATATAATAATCAAAAAATATAATCGCAATTGAAGTATTTAACAGAAAGAAAAGATTGCAATTTACCTGATTATTGAATGTATGTGCGTGCATTTCTACAGGTAATATGTTTGAATAAGATAAAAAAATTTTATGGTTGGGTTAGGAACATGCAAAATATGGGGACTTTTTGTGTAACTTGTTTATTTTGTATTTTTTACGTCACTGTATTTTATTAGTGTGACATGTTTTGTAAATTAGTTTTAATTTGGAAAAAACCTATTTTGCTTTGATCTTTACAGATCCTCGTTTGGAATAATGCCCACCCTGCAAATCTGATAAAAAAAAAAAATAACTAAACAAATTTTCCCAAGGTTTAAACGCCAAAATAGACATTTCACAAGAAGCCCCAAAACTATGATCGTTCAAGAAACTTCAATTTCATTTGATGTTTTTTACTTTCAAGGAGCATTGACATCGGTTGTCACTATTACTTATCAAGAAGATTAAACCTATTCTTCACAGTGACAGTGAATCAGATTTTGGGAAATTTCCGGAAAATCAAGTCGATAGCGAATTAAATATTGCAAGATAGAATCCGTGGAGAATCTTCTTTTAAACAACCTTTATTCAGAACAATTGTCAAGTTGGGCAATAACCCATAACATCTTTTTCATGTGGCTGTTTCTCAACGGTTAGGTATACTTGAGGACAAATTTAAATGTTCCAAAAGATGCAAGAACTTTATTAAAAAACCCCTAGAAGAACAGGCTATGATTTGGGGAGATAGTAGAACCTGGAGTCTATTATCTTTTTGGATTTCTTTTTTCCCTAAAAATATTAATTGATAAATTGAAAAAGAATTTGAAAACGAGTACATTGGTTTTGTAAAAATTTGGGCAAAAGTTCAGGAAGTAGTTTGTGCCAATTATGTTAAATTTAATTACAAATTAAAATGTGGTAGAAATCATGGAAATTTATCATGGGAATGGAAAGCCGAATAATTCTAATGAATTTTGAGCAGATTTGTTGATGAAGCTGTACCACTAATAAATGATGGTTTTGTATATATTGGAAAATAATATAATGAAAAGATTGTTGCTTTTAGTAGGAGATTTGACCCGGTTCTGGGTCTCCCCACCACTATGACGTCACGTGTGACCTTGAATGCTTGCAGGTAGGCAATGTGTGTGTGTTTGACCAAAATTTGACCTTTAGATATGGGATTGGGTTTGGTCGACTTTGAGATTCGACCTTCAGTTTTGACCTTGAGATTAGGTTTTTACTTCGAGACATTAGGGGTTTTTACTTCGAGATTTGACCTTGAGTTTTAAAATTGGGATTATTTCGGCAACCTTGAGATTTGATTTGATTTTTTGTTTGACCTTGACTAAAGTTGTTGGGGAGGCATAATACCTGTGTGGTCATGACCTTCATGAATCCTTGCACTTTCCAAGGAGGGGGAGCGTTCATCCTGTGAGAGAGCAAGAGTGAACTGCGAGTATTGATGAGTGTGTTGATGGTCGGGGAATGACCTTCACACCCCCCTCTACTAAAAATGGGGTGGGATGTCTCTTATAAAAAATGTGTGAAGTCGTTGTTGGGAAATCAGGATGTTAGATAATATCATTAGAGGAACACTGAGTACGAGAAGTGGTGTATCAATTCAGTGAGTGTATTTTTTTTCAGTGGAAATCATCTATATTTTTCATACAGTCTTACCCCAAAAACTTCTCCTCCAAAAGTTGTGGATTTGAAGAGAATTAATTTTCAATAATTGAAAAGAGGGTGGAAAACTTCTTGAACAAAGACCAATATTATCATTACCTATCGGTAAAGCTTTCAACTTAATTTGTATGACGATTTGTAACACTCGTTTTGGTAGGTCTATTCTAAATTTTTATTACGGGATGATAAGATACTTTATTCGAATAATAGTTGTCAAAAAGTATTTCAGATGAATTCAATGCGGACAGTGTCAGTTGCATAAATGTTTCCCGATTTCAAATATACAATAACATATTTGAGTCAGAGTCCACAAGGATCAGATGGTTTAAGAACTCGACCTCTAGTAGAATTCAACTTCATTGAATGATAATATTGTTTAAATGTTAATAGTTAGATATAAGATTTATGTTGAATATAGATATTTCTCCCTCTAAAAAATAAAATTCAAATGTCGAAGTAATATACTTGGGAAAATCACATTTTGCTCCCGGGTAAAATTATTTTAATATCAATGGAATATATTAACAATTTTGTTTCAGTTTCCACTTCGAACATGTGGGGTGCAACTATGCCAGCCAACATTGGTAGAAGCCGTCGACACTTAGCCAAAGAGATACTACGTTCCTATTTGAATGTTTTAAAGGGTGCCCTCCATGCTGCAGTCTATGATTTGAATGTTTGGTTTGATGAAGATGAAATCCAAAGATGTGCACATTTATCCGAGAAGAAAAGACAAGGGTGCAGATTTCGAGAGAATTCAGTAAAGGCGCCATCATCATACCACAGTTCTGTGAAGAAATGATCAAATTTGGGTCTGGAAGGATTTTCCACACCCCATATTCCTGTCCGATGACATCATCGAGAAATATCATATGATGAGCATGATGATGAATATGATCACGTAGATATTTGATAGGAAATAAAAAATATATTCACAAAATCTTGGTTTATTTTCCATTACACATAAACATTATTGATATATTGAAACATTCAGATATAGCACAAAAAAAAAAATATTGAACATTTCAAAGTGAATTACGAACAGAGCCATCCAATGCATTGTAAGTCAAGAAGATGTCGTGTATAATGAGTGATAGACTTTGGTGTTGCCTTGAAATTTTGTTTTTCTTGTTTCGAACTCCAGCTTGATATCCACTGTAGATGATTTTTGTAGCATTCGGTTGATGTGAACAATCAATGATGAACAGGGATTCTGTTGAAATGCCTCAAGGTCCATAAGAGGTTCACTCATATCTTTGTCATAATAACTACGTTGGAAAGTCCTCTATATGCATAGTAAGCTGAAGAGAATAGTTTTTATCAAAGTCCAGATTCCAACGCTCATATGGGTAGACTTAGAGTTCAAGTACACTCGGATGTTATTTATGTCTCATTCATGCATTTTGTCACATCCAGTGTTCTGTTTTCGGATGCTGGTACTTTGAAAGCCAATAATTATGAAGCGAGGTGTTTCCAAAGTGTTGGTTGTTTTTATTGGCCCATATTTCTGAAGATGTGCTACGCAATGAGGGTAATTCATAAAGATCCCACATACGATGAGCCAACTTGATTTTTGAATTCAGACTCTTATTTATTCTACTGAATAATTTGAGCTTCTGCTTGTCATCGGGCATAACATGTTTTATTTTCCATTCAATCTTTGTAATTTCCAAAGTGGCATCAACTTCTCCAATATATGAATTCTTGAATGAGCGAGCTATAACCAAAATCAATTCTTGTTTTGCATTCAGAATGCTATTCTTATAATCCTCGGCAAAACCCATCAAATATTTGAGAGTTTTCCACTGAATAAATGACTGGGTTCATCAATGATGTGTTGTTTTGTGTCGGAAAGTCCCCATCCAGTTGTCAAAAGCATGTGAGAGTGTGATTGACCAAATGAAACCATATTCTTCATTGTGGATGTTATGCCTGGTTTTCGAACAACGGCAACTTGCTCACCACCCATTTCATAGCGGATCTCATCGAAAAGAAAAGCCAAAGCATTGTTGGAGAAATAGCATACTATGTTCACTTCACTTGGTTTGAATTTTCCCTCAATATAAATGAAACTGATTACTATCGTTTCGGACGTCCATCATCTTAATGTATTTAAAAGGTTTTCACGACGTTTCAAATTCTTGTATCTGCAATCGTCTTCAGGTGAATACTGACAAGTTTAGGTGCTACTTACCAATTTATATGACTGTCGGCGCAATGATGCGTGCAATTCCGTCATGTGCAGCGGTGCGTGTAATTTCGCGCGGTGTGGTGGTGCGTGAAGTTTCGCGCCTCTGCAGCCCGCCAGAAAGAGCAATCAGGGGTTTCCATACGTTCTTGATCTCAACGCTTGGTTGACTAGAGGCGTTATTAGCTTCGATGTAGGCGGCCTTTTGAACTTTCGTTTGAACCAATGCTCCTCTCTATGCAGAACACTTGCGTCGTCCCATAGAACTCGATGGTGCTCAGTCCAGGCGTGGTCAGCGATTCCCGATTTTGATGTTTCTCCACGTTGATGTTTCTCTCTTGTGCTCATCCAATCTTACCGATAACGGTCTCTTTGTCTCTCCAATGTAGGAATCTCCGCATTCACATGGAAGTTCATGCAATGCAATTCTTACTGATTTCATTTCTGTTGTCAGGTTTGGTCTTGGTCAGGAAACTCCGTAAAGTACTGCCGGATTGGAAGCAGCTCTTGATGTTGAACTTGTTTCCGATCCTTCTGATCTTCTCGGAGACACCTCTGATGTACGGAAGGCAGATCACTGTGCTTTGTTGTTGCTCTTCAGATGTCTTCGTTCTCCGGAGTTGTTTCAATACTTCTTCTAGGAGTTTCTTGGGATATCCATTCCAGTGGAGGTCCTTTCTGTTGTAGTTTAATTCGGCAACTCGTGACTCCACGTCGTTGCATATGTGCGTTGCTCTCTCTACCAATGTTCTCACGATCCCTCTCTTCGTCGAACTCGGATGGTTGGAGCTGTAACTGAGGTACTGCACCGTATGTGTCTTCTTTCCTGTAAACGGAGGTGCGAATTTCATTGCCTATTCTCTCAACGTTCACATCGAGGAAGGTAAGCACTGTTGGTTTCCATTTCCATCGTGAATTTGATCGAATCCCTGATTCTGTTAATTCTTTAGAAGAAAACCTGGAGATGCTTGCTCCGTGATTCCATATAATGAAGTAGTCATCCACGTACCTCAACCACAGCTTTGGTTTGTATTCTGCCTCCCGTATAGCCAATTCCTCGAACCATTCCATTGTATATGAAGACATCTGAAGAGCAACAACACACAGTGATCTGCTTTCCGTACATCAGAGGTGTCTCCGAGAAGATCAGAAGGATCAGAAACAAGTTCAACATCAAGAGCTGCTTCCAATCGGCAGTACTTTACGGAGTTTCCTGACCAAGACCAAACCTGATAGAAATGAAATCAGAAAGAATTGCATTTATGAAGTTCCATGTGATTGAGAGACAAAGAGACTTTCATCGGAAAGATTGATGAGCACAAGAAATGGACTCCAACGTGGAGAAACATCAAAATCGGGAATCGCTGACCACGCCTGACTGAGCACCATCGAGTTCTATGGGACGACGCAAGTGTTCTGCATAGAGAGGAGCATTGGTTCAAACGAAAGTTCAAAGAGGCCCCCTCATCGAAGCCAATAACGCCTTTAGTCAATCAAGCGTTGAGATCAAGAACGTATGGAAACCCCTGATTGCTTTTTCTGGCGGGCTGCAGAGGCGCGAAACTTCACGCACCACCACACCGCGCGAAATTACCCGCACCGCTGCACATGGCGGAATTGCACATCATTGCGCCGACAGTCATATAAATTGGTAAGTAGTACCTAAACTTGTCAGTATTCACCTGAAGACGATTGCAGATACAAGCATTCGAAACGTCGTAAAAACTTTTAAATACATTAAGACGATGGACGTCCGAAACGATAGTAATCACTTTACCACATCGTCTACAACCTTCAAACATAAATGAAACTGTCGGTATTACATCTTGATTGTTGATTGCAATTCGGATTTCATCTGAATTCTGGAACAATGGTGATCCGTACGGTTTATAGGTATGCTCGTGTAGACTTATGAGAGAATGATCGACCACTGGTTCATTGAAAATATCCAATTTGTCACTGTTTGCTTCGAGTACAATTTTATTGCCCCTTCGAATTCTGAGTCCAATAGATTTCAGAAAATTAAGATCTCGTGACAATGTATGTCTTGCTGTTCAGCAAACACTGGTGGAATGACCTTCCTGGAAAAGCTTTCTTTGACGATATTTGATGGACGATGACCTTTGTTTGGTGAAAATATTTCGTATTCACTGTTTTGTCGTTTGTTGTAGCAAAAACCCATTACATTCGTTATTGTAAGTTCTTCAATTACAATATGACAACTATTCCTTCCACACTACCGAAATCAATGAGATTACTTCGATGATCCAATATGCGCAGAGTAATGTTGTCGATGAACTGACGTCCTTCCGGGCTGATGGGCATATAAATAATGTTTGGCTCTCTTTGTTATATTATAGCCCGGCTCAACATCGAATGAAAAGAGAACATTTCTCTTCGTCATTTATGTATGATCTTGAAATGATGTTGCAATCCAATCGAATGAGTCTCACGGGTACAATATTCACAGGATATGTAGATTCATGCATGCGATTCGCACTGAATTCTTTTTTCTCGAATCCCAACAGGGATGCTATTGAGTTTTTATGTTTCAGGTCCACCACATACTTTGATTGCATAATACATTTGAATGTATTATTGTTTGCCGAAGGCTGAACAATTCATCCAAGTGGTGTCATCATGTTTCGCGCCATGAAATACGTGCAATTCATGTTCTCGTTGATAACAGCATTTATTTCTTCTATCTCATATGCGCCACTTGGTATTTCTATATCATATATCATGCTGAGTGTAGTTTCCTCCACAGGATGGCAAAAGTGATCAAGTTGTTTGTTTCCGTGATGTTGTGGATTGTGTTGCATCCATAGGATCCCAGGAGCCCCAATCCATAACGGCTATTCTTATCCAGCTCAATGGGTGGGTAGAAGTCTGCACTCAAGACACTGAATCAACAGCTTGTAGCTCGAACTTTCGTGACATGACTGATTGCATTCATATGATAACAAATCATTTCATTGTTGTTCACAACGCATGTTATATAATTTTCTTCGTTTCCTTGGCGGCATTGTGTGTCCCATTCAACTTGATTGTTATTGGCGCCAATATTACAATCATCGATGGTGCAATAAAAACAAAATAGTTTTCGAGGTATGGGTCCGTCATTCACATCACTGGAATTTGATGTTTCAACACTTGCATTGTCCACATGATGTTCATAGCAATATTTTTATTTTAAAATATCAATATCCTCTTGAAGGTGTTTGGGAAGTATTTCCCAAACCGATGCAATTTCATTAGCTGCACAAGAAATCATTAGCTGCACAAGAAATCATGACCTCTTTGGGCATATCTGCAAGTTGACCTTTACTAATTTTTTTCAAGCTGCGTAATCTTGAATATGCGATGAGGGAATGCCCCATTCTCTTAATAGCCTCTCGATCCATTTCTGGCGTGAAATCCATTTTAGTTTTTTCAGGTGATTGGAAGAGCAAGAAACTTCAAGCATAAGTGTCCACACACAACTGTATTGTATTTCTGCTCACGTTCATAATTATACATAATTTTTTCGACTGCATGTGTACCTTTTCGGAAGTAATGGACCAACTCCACTGGTGGGGGTAAATCTCCAAAACTGTCGAAATATGTTGCAACTCTTCCAATTTTCCTGTATGCCACCCAATGTGTTCCTCGACCGCTGATTCCATCCAAAATGATGATGGCTGTTTCATGATTACGTGGTCCTGAGGTTGGCAAATTATCACGCATGAACACACCACGAAAATGTGGAATTTTCAATTGTTTGGCATAATATGCCAGATCGATATCTGTGAGAGGTTTAAGAGGTAGGGCATCAATTAGTTTTTTTATGTATATGGTTTGAGGTAGATACCGAGGCATTTGCGATATGGTTTCAAGAATATGCCACTACCCTTTTTTCCCAAAGCTATCGCCTCCATCTTTCTGTTATGATGTTTTACCTCTTTCAGATCATTTTTGCTCGCACTTGCCGAATTTATAGCTCTGCTTATACCTGCCGCAGCACCAGCCAACTACCCAATGCAGACAATCCGGCAAAAATTGATATCAATGGTAAAATTCCACCAACTTTCGGAATAGGTATTATGCGGGGTGTCCGAATTTTTTTCTTTCCACCTGCTGCTTTTAAATATCTACGTGCCGCTTTCAATGCCATTGTTGTGGCCATTTTTCTGTTGTTTGTCACGAATTGATTATGTAATTCATCCCGAACTTTTCGTACAATGCCTGCTCCAAATGCTACTTTTCTGATTTCATTTCGCCCATTTTTCTTCGATGATTTATTTTTCCTCCTTCGTTTGACATTGTCTATATCAAAACCCATACCGAAACGCCTTTTTGCCTTCATTATGTTAGTGACGAGTAGAGTGGCTGCTCTCTTGCGAATGCTTGCGTCCTTTGATTTGACCCTACCCCAGGCACTGTATTCAAGTTGTTTATCTGCTTAATGTCTAGCTTCAATATCGTCGAGATTCTCCGAATACTGAATGTCGTGTGTTTTACAGGCCCTATCCAATTTATTGATGCCTGGATCGTTGCGTGCCAATCGCTTTTGTAATTTAGTTCCGGGTCCACAATATTGATATCCTCCAGGTAAATGCAATTCAAACGACAATTTATTTATTTAATAATTTACAAATCCTCGACCTTTTTTTCTATTATTCGATCTGTTGCTTTTACGTCTGTTGCGTGAGGTGGTAGACATTTAAATGAAACATATCTCACACATTTCGCATCAATAAGTGTCGAACCGTCAAACAATGCGCATTGTCAAGCAAAAAGAAGAGTTTGCAGTAGATAATTTGGATGAGAAAATCGGCACTGGATTAAATGGGGCGAACTCATTGAGACATGGCCCACAACTTCTATCATCTGTTCGCTCGCTAATCATCGGTCCGTCAAATTGCGGAAAGACAAATGCCAACCAACCAAAATATGAATACTTGCGCAATGTGTTAGCGCCAATAAAAGGATAGGGTTTGTTCACATACAGTAATAATGCAGACATTGTGCAACCCTCTGATGCCAAACCAAATTCAGTTTTCATTTTTGATGATGTGATTTGTGAAAAGCAGGATATTATCCGATCATATTCTTGTATGGGACGCCATAAAGATGTTGATTGCTTCTATCTTTCACAGACCTATTCACGAGTTCCCAAACAGCTAGTGCGTGACAATACCAACTTCATCGTCATATTCAAGCAAGACGAGATGAACTTACATCATATTTTCTCTGATCACGTCTCGCCCGATGTCACATTCAAAGAATTTCAAATGATGTGCGTGAATTGTTGGGATGATCAGTATGGATTCCTTGTCATTGATAAAGATTGAAAAGTATGTGATGGACGATATCGCAAAGGATTCGACAGTTTCATATATCCTTGATATCTCAATTCGAAAAGACTTAATCATTCATCGAACTCCGTCAAGGTCACTACAATAAACTCGTCATCGAAATAATGAATTTCTTGCGAGATGAATAGAAACCAAAATGGATTTGAAACGTCAACTAGTTCAAGCGACCGAAGCTGTTCGACAAAAATTAAATTCCATCAAAAGTGGAAATGTGGAAGAAAAGATTGCCCTTGAAAAACTTTATGATCCTATCACAAAACCACTAATGCTCTTTCTTCTGCTGCTATTGTGAAACCGTCTATATCCATTCGAACCAGCACTCTCATTGGAAAAAAACATTATTTCAGCAGTGATGCATCATTTTGAGGTATTGATGATGAAACCATCAAAGATGCGGATGGCGAGAAAATAGCTGCAACTACCCTATTCGAAACACCCACTTCATCAATGACGAGTTCACTAGATTTGGAATCTTCCAGCAATGGTTTGAGACTAAACAACATTTGCAAAATATTAGAAATGGCAATAGTGCATATGATGCGAATTATGGTGTGAGGGTAGATCCTTCAACACAAACACCAAAAATGGGAAATCTAGAAGTCCGGTTTGATGATGGAAATATTTTCTTTTGGGATGGTACTATGCAATTACGTCAATACCCTGACACTTCAGATTTATAAACCGCCTGGAGTTGGTGATGCAAAAATTCGAAACACATATCGAAATTTTGGATTTTACGAAAGCATTGTACAAAAAGCGTGAAGTGAAAAATGGAATAAGATATGAAAAATCAAAGAAAAAGAAATATCAAGAAGTCATAAAGCCACTACTGAAATCGAAAATAATTCCAATACACTTCTGAATCAAAGCGGCGAAGGAATGAAAAGATTGAAGTCACAGAAAGTGTTTACATCAAAACCGAAGAATTATGTATACTGGAATAAACCTAAAGAGTTAGTGGATCGTTTGCGACTGTTAATTGCTTCGAAAGCATCCGGTCATACAGGAATGAAAATGAGATCATATCAATAATAGAGGAGCTACGTGAAGAAGGTATTATATATTGATACAACTATATTGAACAATCATTCATCATTGCAATATCACCAGAGAAGAAGAAGAAGAATGGCTAATAATATCAAACGTCATATTGTGGACGAGTTATATAAGCCAGCTCGTCGTAACTTCCAGGGAAGATCAACTTCCGTCAAAGGCAAAGGAGATTTGTGGCAAATAAATCTGGCAGAATTTCAACCTTATGACAAAATTAATGAAGGTTATCGATACATTTTGGTGGTCATCGACTGTTACTCAATATTTGTGGACAAAACCAGTCAAAACAAAAACCGGTGAAGATATGACTGATGCCATGGAGATGGTATTGGAAGATGCCAAATATTATCCGAAACATGTGCAAAGCGATCAAGGAAAGGAATTTTACAATAGCAATTTTTCGCTTTGATGGTGCGAAAAAATATTAAACATTATTCCACTTTTAGTACTACAAAAGCATCTATGGCTGAAAAAGTAATTCGAACAATCAAAACTTGGATCTATAAGGAGTTTTCAATGAATGGAAATCATAAAAGGTTGGAAATCCTTCCAATCATAACGCATAGATAAACCATAAAAACATCATACAATAGGTATGAAACCCATCGATGTTAAAACTACTACAAAGTTGAAAATCATCAAAAAGAAAAAAGGAAAGAAGATGAAAAAAATCAAGCCAAAATATCGAGTGAATGACATAGTTCGTATAAGTAAATATTAAAATTTATTCGAAAAAGGGTTATGAAGCCAACCTCACCACGGAATTATTCAAAGTCGTCAAAGTCAACAGCACATATCCACCAACATACATTCTCGAAGATATGGATAAGAATCCCATTCAAGGCAGCTTCTATGTAGCTGAATTGCAGAAAACTCAAAATCCTGACGTGTACCTTGTCGAGAGGATATTGAAGGGAAAAGGACAAACAGTTTTTGTCAAATTGTTAGGTTTTTCCAATGAACACAATTCATGGATCTCAAAGAATGCCATTTCGGCAACGTCGACTGTATTTCTCCTCCTATTGTTCACTCGTTTCACTTTCTCTTCCCCTTTTTTATTTTCAGTGATATGGATGATGGGGGATGAAGCACAGGCTGGTAATAATTGAGACATTCCAATATTGGATTCCAATTCACCATTTGTTGTTGGTACGTCTGCCATCATGAGAAACTCATCCATATCAAAATGTAAATCATCTGGCAATGTAGTGGTAGAATGTTCACGTTGGTTCAGCCCTGGAACTGCATCATTTGTCACATACTGGTCAGTGCCATCACGCAACAAAGTTGACAGAATATTGCAACTTTCAGCGGTATTCATTTCAATAACTTAAATGATATTTTCAAACTGAATGTAAGAATCAATGATTGAAACTTAATGTGTTTCATCTTTTATACATGTATTTTCGACACTCTCCCTTCCATCTACACTCGTGTTTAGGAAAGGGTACTCCCCCACTTCTAACTGTATTCTCCTACTCATTCGATATCTGATTCATTGCTTCACTAACATCCAAAATGTCTAAAGTTATATGTGCAGCTGACTCTGCTACTGGTCCAGCGCAACCCCAGGAAGTTACACTAAATCCTCCGGCTAGTGCAACTATCCAAGACAATCATGACAGTTCATCTTCGATGACTATAGAAGAGTTGATGAGAGAAATGCGAGAAAGGAGACGACGACAACCAACCATTATATGGGACGAAAATTTGGAGCGATGGGTGCCCATTGAAGAAGAAGATCTTCAAGTCAATATACCTGCAGAAGATTCAAACTATGACTCGGACGAAACAATATATCTGCAATTGGATGAAGAGGTTGACTCGGATGAATCCATAGAGTTTTTATATCCGTAGCATAAATAGAAATAAAATGAAATAAAATTTAATGAAATAAAATGTTTTTTCTTCATTGTGTCAGGAGGTAATCTCCAACAAATTATATTTGTGTGTCTGATATTCATATTTTGTTCATGTTAGAGGATTATATATCTTTAGATCTAGTCACAACAATGTTCAGTGTGGATTTGTCCATATATGTAGAAGGATGAGCAGCAATGTTATAGACAAATTTGGTCGCAAAAGGAAATGTACTAATGCATCACCACCACCACCACGAGTGTCACATCGTTTCGAAGAAAAACTAAATGTGGTTGAGCAGGAAATTCTTGAAGCCACAAATACTACCATGCGATCATTGTTTAAAGATATATCTGAGGATGTGTTGAAGTTAATGCAAAAAAATGTATCCAACTCCAGACCACTTTCGATGGAAAATATGATGATCTATGTTAAAGAATTGAAGAGTTGGAGAAGAAAAATTCATCCACTCATGGATGCACCGTCCATATGGAGACCATCACGGTGTGAATCTTTCAAAACAGAGATTATGGACCAGAGAAACACCTTCCTGCCAAATCGAAGCACATCTGATCAACCATTATTGAGTGTTCCCACCGCCTGGTTGCCAACCATGTGATTGAAGATCCTCAGTATATGTAAAAATATATGATGTACTTAAAAAAGTTATGATGACGTCTTCTCATATGAATTATTTGGAAAAAATAAAAAAATTAAATGAAGCTTGTATGTTTTATTTTGAATTTGTTGGAATATGCTCTAACTCTGGGTGGGAACTTTCGAAACATTTATTGGCATTGTATCAGACCAGATTAGAGTGGGCTTATGCATGATATAGGAAATCTTACCATTTGGGTTTCGATAAGATTTGTAGCTGAAGTAAAAAAATAGATTATGTAATATGAGAATTGCAATATGATATGGAAATAAAAAGACTTAATGAATAAGGGTGGCGCCCCAACCTCGCACCACCCTGTGAGTACCAACCTTCAGAATGTAACCTCCAACATCTACTTCATCAAGTCAGGGAATCGACACAGTTCAAAATTATCAATTTAACATCATTCAAATTTATTTCTGAAATTCATTACATATATCACGATGTACCCTAAAGAATTCTTTGAAACGTTGAAGAACTAGCAATTTCGTCTGATATTCAGATTCCTGAATAGCAGTCAACTTTTCTTGCTCTACAATTCGTTTTTTCTCTTCGCAAGCTTGTCGACGGAGTTCGTTGGACGCAATGATCAGTTCATCATGTTTTGCTCTCCTTTGGTTCAATTCTTTATGATGAACAGATGGCATTGCGATACCTTGCTCCATCTTATGCATCATCTCCTGCAACTGTTGACTATGATGGATTTGACTCACTACGGTTTCTATCACCCTCACTTCTGGAAGGCATCGCCATTGAAGGTCCTGCCATGAGTCCAACATTATCCGGAACAGAAGATTTTTTCGATTCGACAACCATAGAGCGAGCCAGAATCGGTGTTGCAGTGGCTTGTTTGATGGTAGGTTCAGGTAATACATTACACACCCGCCTATTCAAGGTGGGCCACGGAGTAGGATGGATTTCATCTCTATACTTCTGTATTACCGATTTTTTGGCAGACCCCTTTGACTTTGGGGGAGCCTTCGCCTTTACCTGCTTCGTGGCATGTCGCTTCTCTGCTGGAGGTCGATCGACGAAATCTTCTCCTGAATCCCGTCGTGAACGTTTTATAGTAGCCTTCACTGGTGCAGTACCATCCTGAGATGACATGGGTGATAAAACTCTGGGAAGTGGCGATGGGGCGAATCGTGATATATCATTGGGAACGATACTCTGCTCATGAGATGGTCCTGCCACACCATCCTTGGGAAAATCTCGTTCAGGTCGAGCTGCAGCCAATATATTCACAAGAGTCAGTGTAGCAGCAACATCCTGAGATCGGGTGGAATTCTTCATGATCGTCAGAAAAAAATCTGAAACAATACTGAAAATGTTAGATCGATACAGTCGAAGGAATGATTGTTTCGATCCAGCACTCGTAGTTTTATGCCTTTTCCCCACTCCTTGAGAGGAGGAGTCCATGTAAAGCGCATGCGCTGGCAATATGCAGGATGGCTGATGTTTACACGCCTTAGGCGAGTGGATGTCTTGGGGAGGGGATATGGAAGTTATTTCTAAGACTCATCTTCATGTTCCGGTATGTGTGAGTTTCTTGGTGTGGGATTAAGACCAAAATCATATAAATTGAATCCTGCAACGGTAGGACTTCATTCGAAAACTTGTATTTTGTTGAGAATTATCAGAATGTGTTTCAAACGTGAAGTTGAGGAAGTTGTCAACATGATGGAAGACTTGAATATTCAAGACGAAGCAGACTTCATGGAAAACGAAGTAGAAGCAGAAGCTGCAGGTGAAGCAGATGCACCAGCAGCTTATGAAGCGGAGGCCGTCAACGATGAGGGAGCATTGGATGACGCTGCTCCAAACGAAGAAGATAATTTGGTTGCCGATGATGAGGGGCTAGGTGATGACGTATTCGACGAACTTGGAGAGGAGTTGTCCAGAGGCAGAGAAATAAATACCACATCAGTCGCCCACCAGGATGACATCCTCTACTGTATAAATTACAGTTCAACTGAGGTGAGGACGGAAATGGAGTGCGGAATTTATGTTTTTTCTGTTTGTCGACATATAGCGGCATGATCAATTTCAACCAAAGGTGTTGGGCATTTGATATGCATGTAAAGAGGAAGTTGGGCGATATTGAATCCAAATTTTGTGCCCGTTGTAAAGATCCATTATTTCAAGTGAAATTGGCACAAATATATTGCTATTGCAATAGTAACTAGTTTCATTTGAAATAATGGATCGGAACTAATTATTGTATATATTGTAGATTTTTTTAAATATGAATTGTTTTTGAATAAATTGACTTTCCCAATAACAGTCCTATAATTTTTTCTACTTCCAAAAAAATAAACATTTCTGCATATGGTGAAATTGGTCTTAATACAAAAACAAAGTTTTCGGAACTCGAATTTTCCTTCTGAGAAGCAAATAGATCAATGTTGAATAAAATAAAATCTAGTGAAATTTCATTTAGCCTACACATAAAATATTCTTAACTAAATAGTGAGACTTAGATTTTTGAAACTCGAAATATTCGATCACATTCCTAGTCCACGGTTTACCCCCACTCCTGACATATCCCCTCCACTCCTCTGAATGATATAAATACAATCACACGTCGATCATTTCCTCACTTCTGATCATCATGTCAGACGTAACCAAAGCCGCTGCTGACTCCATTTGTTATGTGTTGGAACGTGGTGATTCACCACCACCTCCAAATTCATTGGAGTTGCCAGCTGGTGATGGCTCCATTCAAGTGAATGAAGTGAGCTCTTCTTCTGACCAATCATATGAGTCAGATTCAGACTCATCCACTTCGTCTTCCGACGAATCTGATGATTCTGACGATTCGGATGCAACCGTCCACTGGTGCAATGAAAATGGTGATTGTGTTGGGGACGTCGTACGGTTAGACAGATAGATGATTAGTTGTTAGGGGTAAACTAGATATTGGGGTGTACATTCTGAAGGTTGGTACACACAAGGATGGTGCGAGGTTGGGGCACCATCTACACGGTGGGTGGGCACGAGGTGCCACCCTCTACTTTATCAAGTATTAATTTTCAAATATATTTGAAATCAAAACATTTAATATATATATATATATATATATATATATGGGACCACAATGATATATCATAAATTTAAAATTTTCTACAAATATTCGATTTCACATGGGATAATGAAACATGATGCTATATAGCTCATACTATACATTTATTTATCAATCACAAAATCGTTGATGGAATATTTTCAGTCTATGAACAGCATTCAATATTGGATCAATAATGTTTGCAGCTTCATTTATTCTTCTTCGGAATCTCATTCGATCTGCTGCCACATATTGCCAATACATTTTTCTGGCATGTTTGTGCGCGTAAGTCCAAGTTATCAAATAGTAGGATTCATTATTATTTTCATTTATCATTACTCGTTTCATATTGGTCTGAAGCTGTGTGACTGATTCAACCAACACAATTCAAATGAAATGATTACATTGAATATCATATATATATATATATATATATATATATATATATATATATATATATATATATATATTGTTGTTATGTTATGCCAGTTGTAAATTTTAAAAGACTAAAACCCACAAAAAGAATAATTACTAGATGGTTAATGGTTTCAAGAGTTTGTTTGTGAATAACTTTTGAAATTCTATGTATATTGTGAGCCTAGGTAGAATATGGATAGATAAAAATGTCAAAATACTATAAAACAATCAATTTCATACACTGTCAAAATTATTATAACTCATAATTGCTCAAAAGACAATAAAAAGACTAAATTTAAAAAAAAAACAGGAATAAACAGTAATCAACACATTTATAAATTTGAAACATACAGTATATGAAATTGTAGCTAACTAAAAATAGCCAATGATAGAACAGCAAATGTCTTTATAAAAATAGCCAATCAGGGAATAGATGGTCAGGTGTAAAATTGGAAATTGTGGGAGAGTAGCAATGAGATGGTATCAGAAGCAATTATTTTTGAAATTTGTAAATAATGATAAGAGTGGAAAAATAATTGTATATATAAATTATGCAATATAAATATAAACAGTAAGAAGTGACAATTTAGTGCACCAATTCAAATAATTCAAATGAAAAAACAAGGAGAAAAGATGTATCTAGGCGATAGAAAACAAAGCTTCAAGGGAGATAGAAAATAAATTTCCAAGCGGATGCCACGCAGAAATTTTACAAGAAGAAAAATGGAATAATCCCATCATTTGGTAAACAAAACCAATATTACCTTGAAGATATAACATATCCACGGATCCAAATGCTGATTTCCGCATATATATAGTTCCTGATTCATGGTATTGCAGTCCTGACAACGATTGGAGAGAGGAGACATCCAGTTTCATGGTATAATTAGAACACCAACAGTTCCAACCAGGTATAAAACTTTAATAGTGCTCTTCCGGTCCTGAACTATTTCACAAATAATATATTTCACATTCCAAAGAACTTTATGTCACTATTTTGAAAATAACGAAAACGTCATCTCACGGAAAAGTGAGGTTCTGTTTATCTATCCATGATCTGAATTATTTTTCTGATTTGTTGATTCACCCTAGTATGAGTTATTTCTCGTAGGCCAGGTATTATTAAGTCTTCCTGAATAAAGGAGATAATTGCTTTTTGATATTTTGTTGTTTTGTTTTTTCACAATGATCAATAACATACGAAAGACCATTCAATAAACTGAAGTTAGCCAGCAGTGGCAGTGTCTCTATTGCCTTGAACCGGCCACCTTGAGATAAGGGCGTACCAACTGTTGCTTAGCCGTGGTGAGGAAAATAAAAATTATTGGTAGCGTGACGAGAGAACAGTGACGTTCGCTGGCAATTATTATTACAGCATACAATACAGGGCAGAAATATCTATTTATATCATATCAATTTGGCTCACAAAGAATACCAAAAATAATTAGCAATTTCAATATACAAAAACAATATATATATATATATATATATATATATATATATATATATATATATATATATATATAATATTTCCAATTCATCAAAACATAACCAATTGGCACCCCGTGGGGCAATAATATTACAATATTATATTTAAAAAAATAATTGTATATATAAATTATGCAATATAAATATAAACAGTGAAAAGTGACAATTTAGTGCACCAATTCAAAAATTCAAATGAAAAAACAAGGAGAAAAAGATGTAGCTAGGCGATAGAGAACAAAGTTTCAGAGAGATCGAAAATAAATTTCCAAGCGGATGCCACGCAAAAATTTTACCAAAAGAAAATTGTAATAATCCCATCATTTGGTAAACAAAACCAATATTACCTTAATGATAACATATCCACGGATCCAAATGTTGATTTCCGCATCTATATAGTTCCTGATACATGATATCGCAGTCCTGACAGCGATTGGAGAGAGGAGACATCCTGATTCATGGTATAATTAGAACACCAACAGTTCCAACCAGGTATAAAACTTTAATAGTGCTCTTCCGGTCCTGAACTATTTCACCAATAACGAATTTCACATTCGAAGAACTTTATGTCACTCTATTTTGAACAATAACAGAAAACTTCACTTTCACGGAAAAAGTGAGGTTCTGTTTATCTATCCATGATCTGATTTATTATTTTTATCCGTGAATATTTGTTTGATTCACCCTAGTATAGGTTATTTCTCGTAGGCCAGGTATTTTAAGTCTTCCTGAATAAAGGAGATAATTGCTTTATGATATTTTATTGTTTGTTTTCTCACAATGATCAATAACATACCAAAGACCATTCAATAAACTGAAGTTAGCCAGCAGTGGCAAGTGGCTCTATTGCTTTGAACCGGCCACCTTGAGATAAGAGCGTACCAACTGTAGTTTAGCCGTGGTGAGGAAAATAATAATTGTTGGTAGCGTGACGAGAGAACAGTGACGTTCGCTAGCAATTGTTATTACAGCATACAATACATATACAGGGCGAAAATATCTATCTATATAATATCAAATTGGCTCACAAAGAATAGCAAAAATTATTAGCTTCATTCATTATATAAAAACAATTCATATTTTTCAATATATCAAAACATTACAAAATATATATATATTTATATATATATATAGTTGTACACGGTAGCTTGTGAAGCCCACCATATGAACGGGTCGCTCTTGAACCCGCACTTTTCAGAATGGGCGAAGAGTATATTCCAGTGCAATGACATCATTCCTTCATTTTCCGTCGAAGCACACTTAGAGGGGTAACAATTCTCAATATTTAAAAATTTGTATACTCCTTTGAAACGTTGTAGAGCCAATTATTCTTTCACTACGCTATGAATCCCAAACGTATATTGCCTATATTAAAACGGCCTCTGTGTGTCCCGGCGGCGTTGCCTCTACTGCCTCGCACGGTTTTCAGTTCAAAATATTTATTAGGGATTTCAAATCAGTGAGCGTTTGGTGACTTACAGAGGAAAACAGATTGTGGCGATGACCCTTCAAAATTATAAATTGGGAAAAGGCAAAAATGTGAGCACATAATTAATATTCAGTTTAATGTTTATGTTCAATAATAAGCGACTCGCTTTGAAGTTAATGAATATTTTTTTTTTGTATTATCAAGTTGATTATCGTATGAGAAAACCTGTAAGCTCCAAAAATGTGGAATTTTCGTCAGGTTCCAAATAAAAATCACAAATTTCAGGATTTTTGAAAATTTAACACTAAAGGTTTAAGTGAGGATTGAGAGTATGTATAGGAGTACCGTTAGTTTTTTCAAGTGGAGTTCATGAAAATTGGAATTATAGGTCTTTGTTACAAATACATAAATACGTGTTTTCCGAAATTCAACCCCTAAAGGGGTGATATAGGGGGTTGGAAATTTCTATGGGGGTTTCGTTACTTTTCAAGTTAGGATCATAAAAATTGGAATTTGAGTATTCGTTACAAATGAAGACATAATATTTCAGTGTTCCGTGTATGGGTAGATGAACACTCCCAAGTATGCGATAAAAATGAACGAATAGCACAGCAGTTCTTCAAGAAAATATATTTTTATTTACGAAACTAAAAATAGCTGAATGAATTTCGATATTCTCAAATTAATTGTTGGAAAGATAGATTGACCAAAGATAACTATGGAATAGCCACATTAGTCAAGGGTCAAGCATTTAGAAACGGACACACGATTCCTTCAATTTTGGAACGAGAAGAATTGTTGTAATTTTCCCCGTTGGAAATTCAAATATAACATGAATTCTGATAATATTATCCAGTTTCAAATGTTATTTGGGAAATATTCTCATCAAATATCATTCGTGCTAGAGGATTTTATCATAAAATCTTTGAAAATTTCCCTCAAGCATTTTGCCTCTAGGAAATTTAACTCGTGCAATTTGCGGTCAGATAATGAGACCGCGAATCGCAGTCAGTGAAATTTCCAGGCAAAATGCTTTCTCGAAAAAAAAAATGCGATAAAACCCCTAGCACATATGATATTACCCTCGATAAAACGTAAATTAATTGAATATTGATCAGACTAGGCAAACAGAGCATTTTTCCTTGCATGTTCAACAAGGGTACACTCCTATATACCTATCCTTCACTTCTTCACATGAGTCTGCTTATTGCTCAGATAATTCGGAAAAATATATCATCAGCTCTTGCAATACAAAACGATTGAAGATAGTGACTAAAGTTTATTTTTCAGTCGCAGATGATTCCATATCTGATTTTATGAACATCCTGTTCATATTTTCAAGCAAATCAATCTATCATACCCCATGACAGGTTTAAATGTGAGATTGCTTCTAAAAAATGTGTTTTTCATTTCTTCCGGTCTTCCTGATGATCGAGGAAGCGTGAAGTAGATTTTCGTCGACAAAAATGTATTGGAGACCTAGTGAATGCGATGCCTCTTTTGCATCAATGCTACAAATGATTTCTGGTGAGTACTCTCTTTCGGAAAACATTCTTTTTTGCCTCATTCATCTATATGAGTTCTTAATTAAGCCTGAAATAGAAAATAAAATAACTATCTGAATAAAAATGCAAATTTTGAATTTCAGATTTTTTCTTTTGAGAGTCTTTTTAGAATATCTATCAGATGTAGTTCAATGACCAGCGTGGTTTCAGCCGGAGATGTAGTTGTTTTCTGTTAGACATTCACAAAAAATAACTTCATTTTTATCGTGGATTTTTCTATTCACAGAAACATATTTCCATTTGATATTCATTTGAGAGTGTTTCTCTTTTCAACATGAGTACCCCACAAGAGATTATCTTGAACGATGGAAGATAGTTTACTAAAGTTTATCTTTCAGTCGCAGACGATTCCACATCTAATTTTATGAACATCCTGTTCATATTTTCAAACAAATCAATCTATCTACCCCATGACAGGTTTAAATGTAAAAAAACACTGATTTCAAAGTGTCTCCCCGAAATGAATGTTTCTAACTTTCCATCTTTGCAAAGTGAGATTGCTTCTGAAAATGTGTTTCCCATTTCTTTCGGTCTCTCTGATGATCGTGGAAGCGTGAAATAGATTTTCGTCAACAAAATGTATTGAAGACCTAGTGAATGCGATGCCTCTCTTGCATCAATGCTACAAATGATTTCTGATGAGTACTCTCTTTTGGAAAACATTCTTCTTTGCCTCATTCATCTATATAAGTTCTTAATTGAGACTGAAATAGAAAATAAAATAACTGTCTGTTAGACATTCACAAAAAATAACTTAATTTTTATCGTGGATTTTTCTATTCACAGAAAAATATTTCCATTTAATATTCATTTGAGAATATCTCCCTTTTCAACATGAATACCCCACAAGAGGTTATCTCGAACGATGGAAGATAGTGACTTGAGTTTATCATTCAGTCGCAGATGATTCAACATTTGATTTTATGAACATCCATGAATCAAGACTGGAATAGAAAATCAAATAATCATCTCAATGAAAAAGCAAATTTTCAATTGCAGATTTTTTCTTTTCAGTTAGGGTCTTTTCAGAATATCTATCAGAGCTAGTTCAATGTCCAGTGTGGCTGTAGCCGGGGGAGTAGTTGTTTTCTGTTAGTCATTCACAAAAATAACTTAATTTTTATCGTGGATTTTTTTATTCACAGAAAAATCTTTCTATCGAATATTCAATTAAGAATATTTCCCTTTTCAACATGAATACCTCACAAGAGGTTATCTTGAACGATGGAAGATAGTGACTTAAGTTAGTTTCGCAGTCGTAGATGATTCAACATTTGATTTGATGAACATTCTGTTCATATTTTCGAACAAATCAATATTTTATTCCATTCTGAATTGTTTTTATAATGTTAAATTCAATAAATGTGTTGTTATAATGAATGTGTTTTTTATTCAGGTGACTCCCTCATTTTACGGGTTCAAAAATCATAACTATTAATAAGTTTTTCCACTGTGTGTACAATATTGAGAAAAACAATATTAACACAATTTAAATTTGCAAGAAGAATGTGCCACCACACTTTCCTCAGCGGGAAGGAAAGGAAAAACAAATTCAATATCTCATATATTCATAAAATTGATATTTCATTCTGAAATTTCGGAGTTGAAAATAATAATTCTGAAGTAAGATAGGAAAAAAGTGGATAATAAATTTCTGTTCAATATTTCATTAATATTAATACTCAAAAAATAAAAAAAAACTTTCCGAAAGAAGAAAAAAATATCACTCTACGAACTGCTGCTCACATGAAATTTGCTGTTGATTGTTCTAGACAGTTTTCCATGTAAATAATAGTTGTGAAAATATTGATTTATGCCAAGTAAATTGATGGTTTCATGTGATTGGAATACCCCAAAAAAATATTGAGTACTCATCAGCGAATAGTTCAGTTTTTGTGGTTCTGATTCGTTCCTCATATCAAAAGATATCTATGGTCGAAAAACATGCACAAAAAAAACAATTGCCTACTTTCCTGAGAAGCTCAATTTTGTTATCTCTAGTTGTTCCTGAAACTAGCTTTTCCGAGATCATATATTTCTGCATATCTTAATTCAATTGGACGAAATATATACTACTTCTATTTTAATTCTTTGTCATTTATCCACAATCGATCTCTAAGCACCCTCCTGATATTATTATTTTTCATTATCCAAATAAAACGGGGGATAATCTTAATCAAGCATTACATAATCAGATTTTGTAGAGAACGAATAATTCTTCCAACGGTACCCATATGGTACCACTTGACATTCAACCAGATCTTTGAATTACCAACAAAAAGATGCATATTGTCGAGTATTACTTCAATATTGTCGATGTTGGAGCTTTCTAAGATTGGAAAAATAAATTAATGAACCGGAACTTTATGTGTATGTATTTTTCCGCAATTTAGAACTAATGAGAGTATTCCCTGTGTACAATGCGAAATCTCTTTCCTCAACAGACTCGTATATGTGAACTGTTTTCTTTTCCCCCTTTTTTTTTGTCAATTAAAGTGATTTTTTAACAAAAAAGAAAAAGGAAAAGTTATATAAATTTCACTTTCCAGAAGACCGCAAAATTGCATTCCAAGAAAGTCAATAAAAAGTTCCTTTGCCTCGAAAAATTGTTGAGATTTTATATCCAATCTTCACGATGGTTGGAATCATTATATCGCTCTTCAGTTGGAAGTTATATTTGCCTTATATTCTTGGTAGACCGTCTCCCCTATATGGTCTACATCAGTGTAAATGTATTTTTATCGTTTGATGCACAAAAATTAAATCTACGATTAAAACTGAAGAATAAGGCTTTTAAGCCAATATTGTTTATGTTGTACTTTTTCCAACCATCCTTTATGTAGATGGATTGACCGCACAAAATTCCCCTTAGAAAAAGAATTGATTAATATATCTTCAAATATTCAAATATCAAATATATTTCGAACTCAAATTCCCTAATCTGAAAAATGAACGATACATATTTTTTATATTGAATTATGAACTATTCCTTGCGCTAGGATAGATCACGGATCCAGCAATTCATATATATTAAATTCATGAAGGCAGCCATTGCGATGTTGCCAAATTTGGGGCTACGCAACGCTACAAAAGTTTGTGGGCTCTACAAAGAAGTATATAATTCTGCAGTGTATATCCCTATATACGCAAAGCGCCCCCTACAGTTCGAACCAAAGAACTAAGTCGCGTATGTTGGTTATGGAAATGGTATATTGTGTGTCCCGATCTAAAACGTGGGGAAATGACCTGCATTCAATTCTGATCACCCAGTGAAGAGATACAGGGTGATACTTTGTTGAGCCCGATATCGGGACTAACAAGGTTACTCCGGGCTAAACTGCGTCTCGTTCATATGCTTCGCGGATTCACAATGACCGTGTACATCTATATATATATATATATATATATATATATATATATATATATATATATATATATATATATATAATTCGAAGATTACCTTTTGACACAATGAAGAAAAAACATTTCATTTTATTTCATTTTCTGTGTGGTGTGACTGATTCAACCAACACAATTCAAATGAAATGATTACAATGAATATTATATATATATATATATATATATATATATATATATACCGTAAAACGGGGTGACTTGGAACGTTTTTGTCAGATTATTGGTCCTGAACCGTCGACTACGTTATTTGAGTGCATATAAAATTCTTAATACATTACTTTGGACCAAAAGGAATATATGGCAGGCATTGAAAAAATTCAATGCCTGGCCAATTTTTGTGAAAAAAATTGCAAAGTTGATTTTTCAAGTCGCCCCATTCTGGGGCGACATGGCAAATCGTCAATTCTCGGCCTAATGTTCAAGATATAGTCGCATGGAGGCGACATGGAATGAAGAAAATCGAAAACAATCATGTAGTTTTTTGCTAGTTTAAAAAAAATACCTGACATCAAGTATGAAATATTATTGTTTCAGATTATTTCAATGAGAATTATCCCACCCAATAGTGTTTTTCTAGAAATAAATGCACGGTCATCTGGAGCAAAACGTATATTCCACTTAAAAATAAAAAAACTTGTAAAAATAAAAAAAAACTCTTCAGAATAAAAATTGAAGCATATTCAGGTATGCACGTTGGTAATAGGTAGATTTTTTAAGAAACGCTTTCAGTCAAATTTGAGTTGTCCCCTTCTCAATCTATTGGATTTTTTCAACTTTTTGATGATTTCATGGGCTTCGACAATTGAGTTGTCCTCTATCACAGGAAATATAAATGAATCGGCCATCTTATTGCTTTCTCTCAGGAATGAACAGATGAACGATTTCCCGACTTGCTCGATAATTTGGGCAACGAATTGTTTTGTTCCTCCTATCGCCTCCATCTTTCTGTTATGATGTTTTACCTCTTTCAGATCATTTCTGCTCGCACTTGCCGAATTTATAGCTCTGCTTATACCTGCAGCAGCACTGGCCAAACTACCCAATGCAGACAATCCGGCAAAAATTGGTATCAATGGTAAAATTCCACCAACTTTCGGAATAGGTATTATGCGAGGTGTGCGAATTTTTTTCTTTCCGCCTGCTGCTTTCAAATATTTACGTGCTGCTTTCAATGCCATTGTCGTGGCCATTTTTCTATTGTTTGTCACGAATTGATTACCTCCAGCTGTATGTAATTCATCCCAAACTTTTCGTACAATTCCTACTCCGAATGCTACTTTTCTGATTTTATTTCGCCCATTTTCCTTCGATGATTTATTTTTTCTCCTTCGTTTGGAGTTGTCTACATCACAACCCATACCGAAACGCCTTTTTGCCTTCATTATGTTGGTGACGAGTAGAGCGGCTGCTCTCTCACGAATGCTTGCGTCCTTCGATTTGACCCTATCCCAAGCACTGTATTTAAGTTGTTTGTCTGCTTTATGTCTAGCTTCAATATCGTCGAGATTCTCCGAGTATTGAATGTCGTGTGTTTTACAGGCCCTATCCAATGTATTGATGCCTGGATCGTTGCGTGCCAATCGTTTTTGTAATTTAGTTCCGGGTCCACAATATTGATATCCTCCTGGTAAATGCAATTCAAACGGCAATTTATTTATTAAAGAATTTACAAATCCTCCACTTTTTTTTTATTATTCGATCTGTTGCTTTTACGTCTGCTCCGTGAGGTGGTAGACATTTAAATGAAACATATCTCACACAGCCAGTCCCTAAAAAAGGCAAAAAGGCCCTACCTAGCAACTACAGACCTATCGCACTGCTATCTATTATTTCAAAGGTCATGGAAAAAGCCATCAACATCGAGCTCATGAAATATCTGGAAGACTCAGGAATTGTCAACGATAGGCAATATGGCTTCCGCCATCAGAGATCAACTGGTGACCTGCTCGCTTACGTCTCACATATATGGCAGCTATCTATTGAAAAGTATGGAGAAACTTTAGCTGTGGCATTAGATATCTCCAAGGCGTTCGATCGAGTTTGGCACCAGGGACTCCTCGCCAAGCTTCCGTCTTATGGCTTGCCCCCTCAGCTGTGTTCTCTGCTTGCTAGTTTTCTCTCAAACAGGTCTCTCCATGTAGTGGTCGATGGAGTTTCATCTGACACTCTACTCATAAATGCTGGTGTTCCGCAAGGATCTATTCTCGCACCAACACTATTTCTACTTCACATCAACGACCTGTTGAAAGCAACTTCATGTCCAGTACACAGCTTTGCCGATGATAGTACCCTCCATACCGCTTTCTCCAGGGCCCTATATCAGCCCGTGAAACCAGAAATGAACGAGGAAGAAATGTTAATAATATAAATATGGACTTAGCAACAATTCTCGAATGGGGATCTAATAACTTGGTAGAATTCAATGCAAACAAAACACAAGCATGTCTTTTCTCTAGAAAAGCCGATCTCACTGTGCCTAACATAACTTTGTCAGGAGTAACCATACCACTGAAGCCATCCATATCGATGCTTGGTATTACTATCAGCAATAACCTTTCCTGGGAAAATCATGTGAGGTCCATTGCCAAAAGTGCATCCCAAAAACTTGGTTTTTTGTTTCGTGCCAAGAGCTATTTCACCCCCAGTCAGCTGCTTATGATCTATAAGGCACAGATCCGACCTGTCCTGGAATACTGTTCCCATATTTGGAGTGCGGCACCTAAACATATCCTGAGGCTTTTGGATTCTGTCCAAAAAAGGGCAATTCGTCTCGTCGGTGATGCCTCGCTTACAAACTCGCTCACTTGTCTGGAACACCGTAGAAAAGTTGGCGATTTGTCTCTATTTTATAGATATTTTCATGGGCGATGCTCTTCTGAAATATCAACAATCGTTCCTGCTTTGGCAGTCTCTTCGAGATTAACCCGTCAAGTTCAGTCATCACACCCCTTCGTGGTCACTTTGGAGACCTGCAGAACATCACTTTCCAAAGACTCGTTCATCCAACGAACAGCGAGGCTTTGGAACTCATTGCCTAGGGAGGTGTTCCCCGAGGCATACAACCTTCAGAAATTTAAGAAGAACACCAACTCCTACCTTTTCCAGGTTCCCAATGTTCTCTGAACATTACAGGATATCCCTTTTCGTGGGAACCAGAACATAAAAAAACCGTCAAACAATGCGCATTGTCAAGCAAAAAAAAGAGTTTGCAGTAGATAATTTGAATGAGAAAATCGGGACTGGATTAAATGGGGCGAACTCATTGAGACATGGCCCACTACTTCCATCATCTGTTCGCTCGCTAGGTCCGTCAAATTGTGGAAAGACAAATGCCATGATATCTCTACTGACACATCCACAAGGATTGCGATTTGCAAACGTTTATCTCTATTCAAAGTCATTGAATCAGCCGAAATATGAATACTTGCGTAATGTGTTAGCGCCAATAAAAGGATTGGGCTTTTTCACATTCAGTAATAATGCAGACATTGTGCAACCCTCTGATGCCAAACCAAATTCGGTTTTCATTTTTGATGACGTGATTTGTGAAAAGCAGGATATTATCCGATCATATTTTTGTATGGGACGCCATAAAGATGTTGATTGCTTCTATCTTGCATAGACCTATTCACGAGTTCCCAAACAGCTAGTACGTGACAATACCAACTCTATCGTCATATTCAAGCAAGACGAGATGAACTCACATCACATTTTCTCTGATCACGTCTCGCCCGATGTCACATTCAAAGAATTTCAAATGATGTGCGTGAATTGTTGGGATGATCAGGATGGATTCCTTGTCATTGATAAAGATCGAAAAGTATGTGATGGACGATATCGCAAAGGATTCGACAGTTTCACATATCCTTGATATCTCAAATCGAAATGACTTAATCATTCATCGAACTCCGTCAAGGTCACTACAATGAATTCGTCATCGAAATAATGAATCTCTTGCGAGATGAATGTGTAGAAACCAAAATGGATTTGAAACGTCAACTAGTTCAAGCGACCGAAGCTGTTCGACAAAAATTCAATTCCATCAAAAGTGGAAATGTGGAAGAAAAGGTTGCCCTTGAAAAACTTTATGATCCTATCACAAAACCACTCAATGCTCTTTCTTCTGCTGCTATTGTGAAACTGTCTACATCTTCTCGATCCATTCGAACCAGCACTCCCATTGGAAAAAAACATTATTTCAGCAGTGATACATCATTTTCAGGTATTGATAATGAAACCATGCAATTACGTCAATACCCTGGCACTTCAGATGTATATAATTTGATATTCCTCAAGAAACCGCCTGCAGTTGGTGATGCAAAAATTCGAAACACATATATCGAAATTTTGGATTTTACGAAAGCATTGTACAAAAAGTATGAAGTGAAAAATGGAATAAGATATAAAAAATCAAAGAAATATCAAAGTCATAAAGCCACTATTGAAATCGAGAAATAATTCCAATTCACTTCTGAATCAAAGCGGCGAAGGAATGAAAAAATAAAAGTTACACAAAGTGTTTACATCGAAACCGAAGAATTATGTATACTGGAATAAACCTAAAGAGTTAGTGGATCGTTTGCGACTGTTAATTGCTTCGAAAGCATCCGGTCATACAGGATATGAAAATGAGATCATATCAATAATAGAGGAGCTACGTGAAGACGGTATTATATATTGATACAACTCCATTGAACTGTCTTGAAACGCCGCTTCTCGGCCGATTTGCAAGAATAAATTTCAAAACTTTTTTTCGTATAACATATTCGGAAAAGTTTCGAATGGAAATCATTACGAAAAATGCTCGAATCGAGTAATGCTACAGAAAAGTTAGGGTTACGCTCCTTTGACGAAAATGAACCAATGGCGAGCCGCCATTCTCGAAGCGCGGATATAAAAGCGCAACGAGAAGCTAGTTCACAGGTCGCTCAGTCTGCAGTCAGGCAATTTTCGAGTTGATCTCGCTTACGCTACGTAGAGAATATTTTCCCCGAGAAAGCAGTTTGGATAAGCAGCTAAGAAATTCTCCGAATGGGATTTTAATTCATTTCTTCGTAATAGATAGCTACGACTACTAGACCTGGGATTTTACTTCTGTATGGGATTTTGAGGACTATAGCCTACCAAAGGGATTTCCAATTTACACTCTCCAACAATCATCGTTACCAACAACAAGTTGGATATGTAAAGAATTCTATGCTACGGAACGAGGGAGCAGAGAGAGAGAATAAGAATTTCAACGGCTGGTTTTATTTTGGATGTCATTACCCCTGGCTTTCGCTATTCGCTGGTGACTAGCCATGACAGCCGAGTTGGAATTGGGGTGTCACCAGGAATAGAAGGTTGGCTTTTTTCGAGGTTTGTCGCCACGGAGCTTCATTCCATGCATGATCGAATAAGCGAACCTCGTTGACGTCTCCGGAGGCGAGCGGGCACCACTGGTTCGGGGATAGGATACCTGTGGTGAGATAGGCGCGAAATATCCGATTATAATTAAAGTTACGCAGGGTATTAGGGAATCGTACGGCTTCCGGCAGGTCCGCCTTCGAATGAAAAGGCATCGCAGGGTCCTGGAGTCGAGCTTGGTAGTATTACATGAATTTCAGATTTCTGATAGGGCTTCGTGTGCGAGGATAGGAACCAAGAAGTCCCACTTGAATAGGAAATTCAGTGAGGAGTAGCATAATAGTCATTAACTCAGGCCATTTGCCGAAATTAAAGGTCATAGAAAACGTATGAAAAGATCTTTTCTGTAAATCGAAATAAAAATTGAGATAAAGAAATCTCCAGTAATTGTTAGGTTATTTTTGTTTTAAAATAGAATCGAAAAATTGGAGTTCAATTTATTCAATGGTCCATTTTTCTAGAACTTCTTTTATTTCATAGTAAGAAATACTTTTTCGCCTTATAGCTGTCATCTCCCTAATCATAAATTATATGTTGATAGTTTGGAGCTTGCGTTGTTGTTAGTAGTTACCAGCCCCCTCTGAGATCGAGCTGGCCGGAGGTCAAAGTAAAACTTGGTAATACTTAACGTAAATATATGATATTCTTTTGAACAATATATATTGTAGATTTTTTTTTAACAATGCCCCTCCATAATAGACAGAACAATCACTTCATCATTGCAATATCACCAGAGAACAAGAAGAAGAATGGCTAATAATATCAAACGTCATATTGTGGACGAGTTACATAAACCAGCTCGTCGTAACTTCCAGAGAAGATCAACTGTCGTCAAAGGCAGAGGAGATTTGTGGCAAATAGATCTGGCAGAATTTCAACCTTAGCCAAAATTATAGAAGGTTATCGATACATTTTGGTGGTCATCAACTGTTACTCTAAATATTTGTGGACAAAACCAGTCAAAACAAAAACCGGTGAAGATATAACTGATGCCATGGAGATGGTATTGGAAGGTGCCAAATATTCTCCGAAACATGTGCAAAGCGATCAAGGAAAGGAATTTTACAATAGCAATTTTTCGTCATTGATGGAGCGAAAAAATATTAAACATTATTCCACTCATAATTTATTGAAAATATGAACAGGATGTTCATAAAATCAGATGTGGAATCATCTGCGACTGAAAGATAAACTTTAGTCACTATCTTCCATCGTCAAGATAACCTCTATGGCTGAAAGAGTAATTCGAACAATCAAAACTTGGATCTATAAGGAGTTTTCAAGGAATGGAAATCATAAATGGTTGGAAATCCTTCCAATCATAACGCATAGATATTACCATAAGAAACATCGTACAATAGGTATGAAACCCATCGAGGTTAAAACCACTACAAAGTTAAAATCATCAAAAAGAAAAAAGGAAAGAAGATGGAAAAAATCAAGCCAAGATATCGAGTGAATGACATAGTTCCTATTAGCAAGTATAAAAATTTATTCGAAAAGTGTTATGAAGCCAACTTCACCACGGAATTATTCAAAGTCGTCAAAGTCAACAGCACATATCCACCAACATACATTCTCGAAGACATGGATGAGAAGCCCATTCAAGGCTGCTTCTATAAAGCTGAATTGCAGAAAACTCAAAATCCTGACGTGTACCTTGTCGAGAAGATATTGAAGAGAAAAGGACAAAAAGTTTTTGTCAAATGGTTAGGTTTTTCCAATGGACACAATTCATGGATCTCAAAGAATGCCATTTTGTGATATTTCTATATGATGTAATGTTTTGAAATAATGTTTATGCTTCAAAGTATTTTATTTTTATTTTAATTGCTCGCAGTCTTTGCGTGTACACACAACTCACACAAATACATTTGCACATTCAAAATGATCAATTCAAATTCATTCATTAAAACAATCAATACATATATGAAAAATTGAAGCTATTCACTATCACTATGAAATACATTGTTCAAGTCTTTTATGCACTTATTGTAGGTCATCATGACAGCTTTGTGTTTTGGAATTCTTTCAACTCCTTCTCTGCATTCTTGCGTAAATCATCATTATTTTGTCGTTCCACATCAACTTTAGCTATCAGAGAATCATATTGATTTTGAACTTTTGTCAATTCTCTCTTTATGGTTGTAATGCGCTCTTGAAGTATGCTTATGGTTTTCATTTCCTCATGCAAACTTCGATCTTCTTCACCACACTGAACAAGGACGGCCTTTTTTCTAGAATGCCTCGTTTCACCAACTTTTTCATTCCAACACATTTTTGCAGGGGGCATAGGATGAAAGATCAACAAAATTTAACAGTGACATTGGTAGGGAATCTGGTGTACAAGATGATTATGATGTCCTTGAATTGCTTTTCTTAGACCTTCCTTTAGCCTTGGAGGAAGTAGACTTTGGAGCCTTCATGGAGGCAATGTCGACTGTATTTCTCCTCCTATTGTTTACTCGTTTCACTGTCTCTTCCCCTTTTTTTATTTTCAGTGATATGGATGATGGGGGGTGAAGCACAGGCTGGTAATAATTGAGACATTCCAATATTGGATTCCAATTCACCATTTGTTGTTGGTACGTCTGCCATCATAAGAAACTCATCCATGTCAACATGTAAATCATCTGGCAATGTAGCGGTAGAATGTTTACATCAGTTCAGCCCTGGAACTGCATCATTTGTCACATACTGGTCAGTGCCATCACGCAACAAAGTTGACAGAATATTGCAACTTTCAGCGGTATTCATTTCAATAACTTTAATAATATTTTCAAACTGAATGTAAAATGGGGCGACTTGAAAATAGGGGGCGATTTGAAATATCCGTGCGCGCTCGAACTCAGCCACGTGCTACCATCTTTTGATCAACGGCAAAAGCTTGATATTTTTCGTATGTGTAGGAATCTATTATACGAATCATTTTCAGTAGATCGCACACCTGTGATGCTAAAGGTTTCCGTGACAAGAATTCCATTAGAAAGGTAAGAATGAACACTTGTTTTCGTTATGTAACTACTTCCAGTTAGGTAGAAGTCTACAGAGGAGGATATTCATTGAAAAATTTTTTTTGGATGGCCAATACACTCAAGTACAGTATCCTAACCTGAAATTTGCGTTACATTTCCTCGTTATCCAGTGGCGTACCATATGATTTTTTTTTAAATTTCAGGGGCGACTTGAAATATGGTTCGAGTTTACAAAAAAACTCCTGGGACGCGGAACTATCAAAATTATAGTCAGGAGTCTCTGCAGTTAGCTGTTGCAGCTTACAGGAGAAGAGATGGAAGCCTGATGGCAATGTCAGAGCGCTTTGGAATTCCCATGACAACCATTTACAGGAAAAGTAAAGGAATGAACAAAAAAAAAGTTGGAGGGCAAACTATTTTGAGTCAAACAGAAGAACGTGTACTCTGTAAAGCTTTATTCATTGCCGCTGACTGGGGATTTCCGCTGCAACCTCATTTTACTCTTTGTAGGTGGATTTTGCTAGATTCCTCCGTGCACATTTTGAAAATAATTCAACCAAAAGAAAGTAAATAGCACACATTCAACAGGTTACTTAAACACTGGAGGAGTAAAGGCGTATATTTCATTTTATTTACTTACTCTGTGCCCATTCTAATGGCAAAAATTATCTTATTAGAACCTACCTTCTTGAAAAAACGTTTTTAAATAGACACCACTGTTCATTTGAAGTTTCTCCCTTTTTGAAGCTCCTCAAAAAAACATTCTGCTGCTTATGTGGGTGCCACCAAACTTCCCTCTTTAAAGGTGTCAGCCATTTTTCATGCACCTGGTTCGGCAAATTGAACGCCGTAAAACATGACGAAATGAAAATGAGTGAGAGGTTTATAACCTAAACGAATAAGGGACAGGACCTCGGACTACGACACGAAATACAATTTTAAGCAAAAGCAGGCAATGGCTGACAAACATGTTGAAAACTGTGGTTGAAAAGAAAGAATCAAAACTAAAATGGTCGACCATCATCTTGCTTCATCATCGCCCACCTACCGCCACGCCGGCCCGGCCGGCCGAGGTGTTTATTTTATGACGTTTATGTTTATTCGTCATTTCTCGTTTGTTGTCGGCTATGGTTCGGGTTGTTTTTTGTTATTGTTCGCATGGCCGCTAATTTATTTAGAAAAATTTAGCCAACGGGTGATTCTTGTATTTTTTTACTTTGCCATATTTATTTTTACAAGTTTTTAGAAATTGAAAAATATTTTACCCTCAATGATAGTTGTTTGATTATTAAAAAACAAAAATTTGGTGAATAAAATCACGTCACAATGACGTGAAAAAATGACTAGGTTCAGAAGGATCCAAATTCGTGTTCAAAGTGACGTCATATTTACGTCACTTTTTGGGGCCCGAATGACCTCGACGTATTTGCCTGATTTTCACGTGATAATGACGTGTTGCTAGCTGGGAGTAAACCTGGTATATGGCCGTTCAACACATTGGCATTTGGTGATGATGACTTTGCAGCATATGAAATATATCAGACACAGGACACCCTGAGCCAAGAAAACCCAACTACTAGTGGTGGAACTAACATACATTTGGAAAATGCAGATGAACAAGATAAACCATCTGCTAGCAATCAGATTCCTGATTCGATTTCACCAGTTTGTGAGAGTAATATTATTTCTCCGGAATATGTAAGACCTTACCCAAGAACTATAAGAAAAGTTTCTAAAAAAGGAAAACCAACAGGAAAATCCAGAATATTTACGGATACCGTAAAATGGGGCGACTTGAAAATAGAGGGCGATTTGAAATATCCGTGCGCGCTCGAACTCAGCCACGTGCTACCATCTTTTGATCAACGGTAAAAGCTTGATATTTTTCGTATATGTAGGAATCTATTATACGAATCATTTTCAGCAGTGTTGTTCCTGCTATTACAATTGTAACAGATCTATTACTAAAAATTGTATTTGTTACGCTATTACGCCTTTTACGAAATATGCAAAAATCTATTACTTTTTGCTTTTGTCTTGACTGCAGTTTGATTGAGCTACACTGCCATCATTAATTAGTAATATTAAATTGTACGGTTGTTTTGCTTCTAACGCCAAGTTCACAAGCTGGCTTTTACCCACTGAGCTGTACGGCGTACTGTTTTCTGATTGGTTGTTAATGACATGGAATGAGGAATGAAAAGTTACCATCAGGAGCCAATCAGAACCCGATAACCGGTGCTGTTTTATGCGAGTAATATTGGGAATCACAGAAACTGGTTCAATTTTCTATTTCCATGCGATTGAATGAATCAAATAATCAAATTATTCAAATTGAAAAGCTGAGTTGATACTTTGGGACAAAACTTGAGAAAAACGTTTGAATTATATTCAAAATGGATAGGTATGAAACCATTTATAATTTTAAGGTAGGTATTTCATAAATATCTCTTTTACTTTCTCCCCAGATTTGTAATCAAACTGACATCTGAGAAGAAATCAGACGAAATCATCCCTTCGGTTTCGGGATCAAGTGTTATATCTCAAGTTGAGATGGATTGTGAAGATGATAGGCAATCTGATAGGGATAGGTCCAGTGATGAATCTGATGATGAATCCATTGATGCGCTCACCCCCTCCAAAAAAGAATCAGCTATGAACAAAAATTCACTGAAAAATGGGGTTGCAAAGGGGTCCTACAATGAAGGAATGGCTAGTAAAATCTAAAAAACAAATTATGGGCCTTGTGTGTAATAAAGAACTCTCTGGTGGGATCACCCTCATCAAAAGACATAGTAATTCAAAATTTCATGTTAGCAATAATATATACCAGAAAACATTGAAGTTGATGTCATGGAACATGAAAATTGCCACAGGTCAGTTTGTTGTTGGTACTCTCGTGACGTAAGCAAAGACCAAATGCACCTGAAGGAAGTAACGACCAATAACTAGGAAGAAAGGAAAACTGAAAGGAAGTGTATTATGTATCCTATCCTATATTCCTTAATATTCTTTAATGTTGTCTGTTTCCTCTTTAATTCAAAAAATCTACTTGTTTTATGTTATTAGTCGGTTAAAATATAATAAAAAAAATTTAATGGTTTTATTACTAAATGATAAATCTCTTACAATTCTATTACATTTTTTGAAAATTTTTTCTTACGAATAAGAACCCCAGAGGAACAACACTGATTTTCAGTAGATCGCACACCTGTGATGCTAAAGGTTTCCGTGACAAAAATTCCATTAGAAAGGTAAGAATAAACACTTGTTTTCGTTATGTAACTACTTCCAGGGGCCTGATTTTTGACCACTCGTTTCGTTATAAATAATTCGTGCTGTAGCGAAAAAACTTCAACAGTATTTTCGACTAATCGTTAAAACTCGCCTTCGCTACCCAATATGGCGGTTGTTGGCACACAAACTGATAATCGCCATAAGAACATCATCGTCAGTGTGTACCTTTGGCTTGTAAAAGTGTATTTTTGGTTATTTTCGGAGCTTTTGTGTTGTTAATTGATAATATTCAGATGGAGAGTGATTACCTGAAGACACTATTGTTGAAAAGCAGAGGCTTTGGTGAACGGTATGCTTGAAAATACATCCCCATCTTCTGTTTACATTTTTTTTT
>JAFIRS010005668.1:0-51807 GCA_018342105.1 Gonioctena quinquepunctata | reverse complement strand
CAACATTGATCTATTCTCTTTAAAGAAGGAAAATTAATTCGAGCTCAGACATGTTAGAATTATTTGAATGATTCAGAAAAATCAGTTTTTTGCATTGAAACCAATTTCACCATATGCAGAAATGTTTATTGTTTGGAAGTAGAAAAAATTATAGGACTGTTATTAGGAAGGTATTTATTCAAAAGGTCAACATCAAAATAAATTTATATTTAAAAAAAATATACAATATATATATATAACAATCATTCCTGATCCATTATTTCAAATGAAACTAACTATTGCAATAGCAACATATATCTGCCAATTTCACCTGAAATAATGGAATTTTGCAGCGGGCACAAAATTTCATCTCGATGTCTCTCAACTTCCTCCTCAGGTGTAGATCCAATGCCCGACACCGCTGATGGAAATTGATCATTCCGCTAATATCGAGTCTAATATACAAATACAAGAGCAACTCGAGAAATTTTGGGAAATAGAGGAATGTCATAAGAAAAAACCTCTTTCTGGGGAAGAGCAGCTATGTGAAAAAATATTTCAAGAAACAACAAGACGAAATGAAAACGGAAGATTCATTTTTCATTCACCCTTGCGTGAAAATATATCTGAATTGGGAGATTCATTCAACACGGCATTAAAAAGATTTCAGCAACTTGAAAAACGGTTAGACAGGGAAACAACGAAATGCAGGGTAGTATTCGATGGTTCCGCGACTACGGATACGGGTTTATCTTTAAACAATGTTTTGATGATTGGGCCGAAACTGCAGGAGAATCTTTTTAATATTTTATTGCGCTTTCGAAGATATGAAGTCGTTTTAGCAGGGGATGTGGAAAAAATGTACCGCCAGGTAAATATCATGGATGAACACAGAGACTTGCAAAGAATTTTATGGAGATTTTCTTGCGATCAACCAATTGTTTATCAACTGAACACGATCACGTATGGGACGGCACCGGCATCATTTTTTTGGGAGTAAAATTTTGCAACAGCTAGGCTGGGATAATACTGAAACTTGTCCTATAGCTGATAAAACAATATTATGCGATTTTTTACATGGATGATTTATTGGTTGCCGAAGACATAGTTGAAGCAAAATTCTCAAAGATCAAGTTAGTCACATTCTTGAAACAGCTGGATTCATTTTGAAATGGATTTCAAATCGAGCGGAGGTCTTAGTTGGTATAAAGGGACAATTCAGCAATTGGGCATTATCTGTCAGATGGCACGACAACAAAGGCGTTAGGGTTATTATGGAATTCGGATCGGGATATTTTACAATATAAATACAAATCGATATGACACAAACAAGAGTAACAGAAACGAACAATTTTGTCCATTACTTCACAAATATTTGACCCTCTAGGGTTGGTGGGTCCTGCTGTCATAAGGAGGGCTTAACTCATTATGCAAGAGATTTGGAAATTGAAGTGGGTTGGGATGAATCTCTTCCACTTGATATTCACACATCTTGGCTAAAATTCAAACAACAAATCAAATCGTTAGAATCACTAGAAATATCAGGCAAACGATTTGTCCTCATTCACGTAAATTCAATTACCACTGCTTTTCGGACGCCTCTGAAAGAGCCTATGGCTCAGCAATTTACATAAGATCGACAGATCAAAATAACTGTCATCAAAGTTCGGTTGATTTATTGCAAAATCAAGGTTGCTCAGTTAAAACAATAAATCTTCCAAGGCTTGAGCTTTGCGCAGCACTAACAGCAAAATTAGCAAGAGAGGTTTAGACTCCTTACAGGTAGTATTGATACGGTTCAATTTTGGAGTGACTCTACCATTAATATAGCATGGCTGAGCGCGGAGCCATGTCATTGGCAAACTTTCGTGGCGAACCGAACCGCGGAAATTCAGCAATTAACTAAAGGTCATCAGTGGAAGCCGTTGTGTCTCAAGACAACCCAGCTGATATTATATCAAGAGGAGTGGATTCTGGCACCTTGAAATCTTGTACCTTGTGGTGGGATGGGCCGAAATGGTTGAGCTACGACGAAAAAAAGCTGGCAATCTCTAGGTATGAGGTTCGGAAAACATTCCCGAAAGTAGAGTAGTTCACCATACGTTCAGTTCTCACATCACAACGGATATATTCCAAAGATGTTTGAGTCTTAACGGGCTGCAGAGGTTTTACAGCATTTTGCTTAAGATTCATCAAGAATTGCAAATCAAGTTCATCAACAAGATCTTTGGGGCAATTAACGATCGAAGAAATGCAAAATTCTTTAACAGTTTGATTCGGTTAGCTCAGGCCCAAGATTTCAGCAAGGAAATACACGCTTTGCAAAATGCGAACCATTGTCTAGTTCTAGCAAACATATCTTCAATCCATTTTTTGGATGAAGGGACTCATTAGGGTGGGTGGTCGTTTACGAAAGGCGGATATTCCTTACGATCAGAGGCACCCGATTTTGTTGCCCAGCAACCACATTTTAACAAAGCTCATTATTTTATACGAACATCACAAAATCTACATTCTGGACCGCAAGCATTACTTGCTATAATTCGTTTGAAATATTGGCCGCTATCTGGAGCAAGTACTATTCGAAATGTTTTGCCGGGTGTTTAATATGCTTCAGAGTCAAGCCTGCAGTTTTCAAACATTTAATGGGAGATCTTCTAGATCTCGCATAACTCTAATCGGCCTTTCACCAACTGTGGAGTTGACTATGCTGGTCCTTTCGGTATCAAGGTAGGCAAATTAAGGGGACATAAAATAATCAAGGGTTATTTATGCGTTTTTGTCTGTTTTGCCACCAAAGCAGTCCACCTGGAACTGGTCCGATTTGACTACAGAAGCTTTCCTAAATTGTTTCAAAAGATTTATCGCTCGTCGTGGTCTTTGTCAAAACATATAATGGGACAAATTTTGTGGAGTGCTCAAATGAGTTACAAGAATTCTTCACATTTTTCAAAATTCATCAACTCAATCAGCATTTTGGAACACTTCACTCAAATATCCATTGCATTTTATACCAGCCCATTCTCCACACTTCGGCGGTTTATGGGGGGTCAGCCGTTAAATCTGCAAAATATCATCTTAAGCGGTAGTCGGTAATAATAATTTAACGTATGACAATTGAGCACTGTTGTAACACAGGTCGAGTCATGTTTGAATTCCCCTCCTCTTATTCCCTTATCCGAGGATCCCGATGATTTGAATGTACTCCTCCTGGACATTTCTCAATTGGATCATCCTGGTGGCCCTGCCTCAAAGGACTTGAACACACTGAAAAAGAGTAAACTAAAGAGATACCACCAATTGACTCAAATGATGCAGCACTTCTGGAATTCATGGTCCAAGGACTGTTGTGTCAACTTCAACGGAGGAGCAAATGGAAGCATCTACACCCAACTATGTTATCCAACCAGGAACAATGGTCGTTATCAGGATGACAATCTACCGCCACTTAAATGGCAACTAGGTCGAGTTGTTCAAGTGCATCCTGGAGAAGATGGTGTGGTGCGCGTAGTGTCTGTTTTGACTTCAAGGGGTATTTTCAAAAGGACTTCGGTGAAGTTATGTGTTTTACCGATAGAGACTAGTATGGACTAGCAGTTGAAGATATGAACTCATATTTATTTTCATTTTCAAACATTTAAGTTGCTATTTTACTTTAACTTCATTTTCATATGGTTGAAAGCTGGACACTTTCAAGGGAGGCGGCATGTGCGATCAAGTTTCTATTTATGTTTAAGTGCTACCCATTACCTACTACACTGTACTTGAACGTTATCTTGTCTCTTTTCCCCCACGCTCCAACCCTTACTGGCTTGGTTATCACGTAGCAACGAAGTGTCAGTTTTTTTTAGGCAACCGTCAAACTGTAAACACATTGTTTTCTTACGCTGTATATTGTCTTTACCTAATACAAGTGGTAATAAGTGAAGTAGTGTTTATTTTACAACAAAATACCTACAAAACTCAGTTTAACTCAATAACGCACACTTGTGCTTTCGATCCCATCCTTGGAGTTCTAGTTGTGCGATGGATTGACAATTCTGTAGTAACTGTGATGACCAATACGTGTGAAGTTCTACCCCTTGTTCAAGCTGAACGCTACAATCGAAAAGAACATAAAGAGATTCTTATACCCCAGCCAAATGTTATACACCAGTATAATAAATATATGGGAGGAGTGGACCTCCATGATAATGGCATTGCCAACTATAGGATTGGGATAAGAGGAAAAAAGTGGTGGTGGCCACTGTTCACTAATATGATCGACAGTATGGTTGTGAATAGTTGGAAAATTTATAGAATTGCGAATGAATCCAGAATATCACAACTGGAGTTTCGTTCTCAACTGGTAATAAGTCTACTAAAATGTAGTGGGCAATCAAGCAATACTGATGAAACCTCGAATGGTGCCGAATCAAACCCATTATACGGAAGACCATCTGAATCAGCTCTACCAGATGATATGAGATTTGATAATGTTGAACATTTGATAATCAGACATACCAACAGTGCAAGAAAAAAATGTCGACTTTGTAAAAGTAATACCATTTATTTATGTAGGAAATGCAAAGTGCATGTGCACCCAGATTGTTTCGAAAATTATCATATGAAGAAATAGGGCACCTACTCTATATTTTTTTTTTTCATTCGATTATTTTAACCATTTTTGGCCAAAGGTGCGCTTACGCACCCACTTGTTTTTTTCAATACTGTGAGTTTATACTTTTTTTAATGACGAATTGTTGTTTGTTTGTGTATTCTAAACGTGCCACAATGAATATTTTTTCTGAATTACAAATTTCTGATGTCTTGGCCGTTAATGGGTTAATAGTTAAGTCAATCTGAGAAAGTTTCACCGCCCATCTAGTCAAACGTCCAGAAGGGTTAGATAAGTTATGAAGATAGATAAGGGAGGCATGGTCAGCTTCAATCGTGAACTTGGTTCCTTCGATATAGCTTCGGAACTTTTCTATACAAAAAATGACAGCTAACAGCTTCTTTTCAGTAACTGTATATTTACGTTGACAAGTAGTAAGAGTCTTACTTGCATAAGCTACAGGATGTTCGACACCGTCACATTCTTGGTACAAAATAGCACCTACGCCCGTATCTGAGGCATCGCACTGAATCACAGAAGGCTTTATGAAATCGGGACTAGCTAACACAGGAGCTGAAGTAAGACGAGATTTGATTTCTGAAGTTATGGGTCCAAGTTATGGGTTGACCTTTTTTTCGACCATGAAGAAGATCAGATATGGGTGAACAAATTGAAGAAAAATCTTTAATAAATCGACGATACCAACTGACGAGACCTATCAACCTTTTGATTTCAGTGGTATTTTTGGGAGTAGGATAGTTAACGATAGCAGAAACTTTCTCGGGATCTGTCCTTAAGCCTTGTTGGTCTACAACAAAACCTAGGTGAACAAGAGTGGGTCTACAAAATTCACACTTATCCAAATTAACCGTGAGGTTAGCATGTTTAAGTCGGCGAAACACCTCCTTCAAGGTTTTGACGTGAAGGTCAAAACTAGGAGTGGCCACGATGATGTCATCAAGATAAACGAAACAAAATGGAGCTGAAGATGGTCCAATAACGATATCCATCAAACGTGCCATAAGTTTCGGACTATTGCTCAAACCAAAGGGAG
Organism: Gonioctena quinquepunctata; assembly: GCA_018342105.1. NCBI lineage: Eukaryota > Metazoa > Arthropoda > Insecta > Coleoptera > Chrysomelidae > Gonioctena > Gonioctena quinquepunctata. The sequence goes on along the minus strand of JAFIRS010005668.1, from coordinate 46,177 downwards.
AGACAGTGAACTCAAAGAGACCTCTACCATACACTGCAAAAGTGGTCTTGAGTCTAGACGACTCCTCTAAAGGAATTTGAAAGAAAGCCTTAGTCAAATCAATGGAGGTAAGATACCTAGCATCCAGTAATTTGTTTAAGATACTATCGATAAGAGGCATAGGATATGCATCATTGACTGTGACTGCATTGAGCTTCCGACCATCAAAACAAACCGGAAACTCAGAACGTTTCGGAACCAACCATGTGGGCTACACCAGGAGATTGGGAAGGTTGAATGACCTTGAGCTTCAACATCTCATCAATTTCCTTGTTCAAATGCTCTTGCATGGTAGGGGACAAAGGATATTGTCTTTGAACGATGGGCTCAGCATCACCAGTATCAATACGGCGTGTCAACGATTGAGTGAGACCGAGTTTATCAGTAGGAGCTATAGATTTGAAAAAGTTAGTGACTTCCTGAAGTTCAGTTTTCTGTGAACACGTAAGTTCAGAAAATGGCAGGATGGTATTAACGGTACAGATATTGGATTCAACAGAATACGATAAATTACTTAAGTTGGCTTGAATACGGAAAAGATGGAAAAAATCCATGCCCAAGATAAGACTATGAGTCACGGAAGGAACGTAAGAATTCTCAAATCCTTAGTAACACCATTTAGAGAAATAGGAGCCAAAATATAACCCAAAAAATCCTGAGGCTTACCATCAGCGGTAGAGACATGGGCCATAGATTCATATTTGATAGGGAGATTGAATTTTTGCAGTAGACTAAACCCTGCAGAACCCAAAATACAAGAATTACTGCCAGTGTCAGCTAGGGCAAGAATTTTCTGACCAAAAAATTCGACATTAAGATAGGGACGATTATCATGAAGTTTTTTAACGAAAATAGGATTTATATGTACAGAAGATGAGAAATTTTCAACGGTACATAACCAATTTTGCCATTCCGAGGCAGAAGTTTTCAATGTTCCTGTTTGCTTTGCTTTTTTCGATATTTTTTGGATTGGGATTTGGCTGGTTGGTTTTCTGGACCTTCGGTAAACTGACTGGTGACGACGTCCAGGTTTTCGCCACCTTGGTTCCCGTTTTTGGATGACAGTTACGACAATTAGATTTGACGGTATTTTTCAAACCACATCCATAACAAAATATGGACCTGGGTTTTCTACATTCACGATAAGTATGACCAGCCAAGTCACAATTCCAACATCGAGTGTTCGATAAGGCAGAGATATTTGAACCAGAAAAATTCTTCCTAAAATTCACGGGAGGGGACGAGCAAGAAAACGAAGTACCTGCTCCACTATAGGGACTACTCAAATCAGGCTCTAATAAACCAGTACCACGACTAGGGGGTGCTTTATAACGATCAGCCCATAAACGAGATTCTTCCAATCTTTTGCACAAATCAGAAAGTTCAGTGACAGTTCTTGGATCTTTTAAAGCCAAGGACGAAATAAAAAAAGGTTACAAATTTCTACGAATTTTGCGAACTCTAGTCTCTTCATCTGGTTTGTTAGATAAACGATTAAAAAGACCTTCCATAGAAGAAATAGATAAAGCTACTCCGTAGAACCTTGGGTTCTTGAACTAATTTCACGTTCTAAGTCTTCTTCATAGAAATAAGGAAGGAAATCTTTCTTTAGTGCAATAACAATCTCATCCCAATTAGGGAAATTATTTTTATTATTGACAAACCATGTCCAGGCAGAACCTTCAAACAAATCACAAGCCGAATGAAAAAGTTCGGTTTTTGAAACACCTCGTGTTTCTCGCAATAATTCAACTTTTTCCAAAAATGAATTAACTGATTCTTTCTGATTTGAACCTGTGAAAGAGATATTCCATTTATATGGAGCAACCGATCGATTATTCGAAAAAACATTAGCAGCCACAGGAGGGCAAGATTGAGTAGGAGTCGAAGTACTTGGAGAAACTTTCAAATCAAAATCAGCTTCCAACTCCAACACCATATACTGAATTTGTTTTCTAGCAGTTTTTTCATCTTGATCATCAACAGAAAGTCTGGACAAACGATTCGACAAATGAGCTAATCGACTTGAAATTCGGTTAAACTTCGGATCTTCCTTAGATCCACCAAAAGTAGATATAACTTGTTTCAAATCAGCGATACTTGCTCTCAATTCGAGAACATCCGGTGCATGTTTGTATGGATTTGTAAAACCCGCACGAGAACTACGATTTGCATTTTCCTGACTTAAAAGTCCTCTTAAAATTTTTCGTTCAGCATCTACATCACCGGTAGGTTCTATTCCACGAATTTTCAGCTCATAAGTCAATTCATTTGTTTTCAAGTGATCAGAATTCATGTTGGACTTGGAAATCTGCTCAATTTGAAATTCAACGATAATAAATAAAGCTGGTACTTATGCAATACTCAAAAATAGTAGGCGATACGATAGCAAAGATAATGTACAATGTTTAGGCAATACGATAGAGATATAGGCAATTTGGCGGTACGATATAGATAATACGGTACGATATAGGCAATAAAATAGTGATATAGGCAATTTGGCTATACAATAAGATATAGGCAACTCAATAACGATATAGGCAATAAGAATCACAAAATTTGAAAGATAGATAATATATAAATATAAATAAATATATACCAAGATCTTTTGGATCAGATTCGTAAATGTTCTTTCGACAAAAAATTTATTATGTCTTCCACCAAGCTAGGACAAGATACGAAAAAGAGAAAAAGAACAGTCAATTTTTTGGGCCCCACGTTGGGCGCCAATTGTGCAACACCCCTTATTTTTGAACCCCAGAGTTCAAATTATATGATTCAAATTTAAGAAGATGAACTCACTTTGCCGATAGGCTGCTCAGATGGATACGGTTAGGCCGTGAGTAAGGTTAAATTAATGACTTTTCCTAGTTATTCAAATTTGGCCACTAAAAAAATTATACATTAATTAACTTGACTAGTTCGAAAGTTGGGCGCCAGACTTGCTGAAGACGAAAGCCAAAGATAAATAAAATTAAATAAATGTTACCTAGCTTGTATGGGAAGGCAAATAAATATGCAAGAAATCAACTCAACAAATTTATTCCAGACAGAAGTGTAATTTGACTGAACAAGAAAAAAAAAACAAATGTTAATAAATACTAGAAGAGTATTGAAACAAATACTAGAAGAGTATAGAACTTCTCTTAAAAAGAATTGAAAAATTACATAAAAAAACAAATATTTTTGACTCTGATCAAAAACTGAACATTTACAAGATATGATTCCTCTAGTTGTTGGTGACACTGATATACCCTCGGAGATCTTGAGTGAGAGAGATGAAGGCTAGTTTCTTCGAAGCTGGTCTCAGCGGTTCTATGAGGAACTTGGTTTCAGCGGTTACGATGAAGCTGGTCGTGGGTGGTTCTCTATTTGGTTTTAGACCCCCTTATCGGCGTGAATTTGGTTGATCTTCACGGACCAGTGCTGATATGGATGTGCTGTAAGACCTCCCAGGTTACTAGTTCTTCTGTCTCCGTAGATGGGTTCCCTCCGTGGTATATATCATGCGAAGAAGATGATAGGATTCAAAATATGTACAAAAAGGGGAGAACGAAGGATATCCTTTGAACCTCAAGTTTTATGTTTCAAATTTTAATCTAGAGTCAAAAGATAGATGCAAATGATAGCATACAATAAAAATCTCAGTCTATATAGAAGACTGGAAGGTTACAGTGAAAGAACAAAGATTATAGCAATCAAATCTGCTATTCTGGATTTAAATTTCCAAATTAATTTTAATAAGTTAAAATTATATTAACTATGAACAAAATGTAAAACCAAACAAAACAAACTTCACCCAAAACGTTATGTTCAAATTCAGTTAAGTTTTGAAACAAGTAAGTTTTGATAAGGTGATTCTATGTACCAGAAGGGTAAAAAAATTTAATGAGGAAAGGTATTCCAAAAGAAATATAAAAATTTCCTTGAAATTTTACCAGAGAAAAAATATAGTATTCCAAAGCAGAATACTATAAAATTGCCAGAGAAAAAATCTAATATTTTAAAGAAAAATATTTAAATGTTGCCAGTGCAAAAATATACCATTTTAAAGCAAGTGCCAAAGGAAAATATAGCGTTTTAACCAAAATACTCTAGAAAAAATAGGGTTTCTGAACCAAGATAATAGTCAGGGTATAAGTATACTCTTCAGCCAAGATGAAGAGAGAGAGACACACGTCTTCCAGTGAGCACGACTCTCTTAGATAAAGATAAAGTGAAATAATTCTTTTTATTGAAGAATTTCCAAATATAAACCAAAGAGGGAGACCACACGTCCTTCGGTGGGCACAACTCTCTCAGAAAAAGATAATGTTAAATAATTCTTTTAATTGAAGAATTTTTAAAGATGAACTGAAGAGGGAGACCTCACGTCTTTCAGTGGCACAACTCTCTTAGATAAAGATAATTTTGAAATAGGGCGGCAATTCCCTTTTCAAATCGATAAAACAGGTAGTTCTCAGAAATTTGAATGAATCTCCCTGCTCTCGGCGACAAGGTAGTAACTGAAATGAATTGACTCTGTAACGATCAAAAATCCAATAACCCCCACTGCGAATTGAATGGAGTAATGGATATAAGAAACTTATTAAACGGAAATCAAATTTACGCTTGAGGCATATAATGAATCGAGTGTTCTGAGACCAGTTAGGCCAGAGGTTCAACTCTCTCCATGAGCAATTCTTTCTCAAGAGAAAAGAAAATTTCTCTCATAAACATGTAGTTATGAAATAAAGAAGATTGCTTACCGGAGAGTCGTCCTATTAGTCACTCCAAACTGTCCCAGAAATGTCGAATACACCCTTCACTTCAATCGGAATCCTCGGAACAATCCATTGGTCGTGTGAGGTGAGTAAGCTCTAGTCCATTCGAAATTACCAATTACCTGGTACCTGAAAAATGCAAAAGCGTAGAACTGATTTCCAAGAAAAAAAATCAGTTCCCAATATTCGGAACGGATGTTACGTTAGCCACAATATGTACTATGAATGCTCTGCCAAAATGGCCAAAGTATTTATACTTAACCTTCAAAAATGACCATGCGGTATATCCAAGAATTCTAAAATTAAAAGCATAAGATAAGCGAAGAAAATGCTAATCAGCTACAACATTAATTGCAAGATGAAGAGAATAATATTACTCAACTAAATTCCAGCAGTGAAACTTATTCAACTTATAGATCGTACATACCAAAATCAATTCACCCAGTCCACCTGCCTATTTCGACGTTCAATTCAAGAAAGAGATCGATTATCCCTTCGGTTCAACGAAATCACCAATTCCCTGTTTTTAAAAAAAACCATTCTCGGGTTTTTCTCTATTTAAAAACACTTGGAAAAACCACGCGCTCGATAAATCCGATCGACACGACAACTGAAATGTCACGGTCACACTGTCAGAAGTCGATCTGAGATCTAAGCAGTGACTACTGACCCGTACGACCGTAAGGATAACCGGAAACATTATGAGAAATTGGTTATGTATAAGGAAGTAACGAAAAATTCGTTACATATCTAATAGCACGAGATCGATGAACCATTCGATCTCTCTATAATTCGAGTTACGATCTCAGGTTTCGTCGAGGGTCACAATATCTCAGTTTTTCTAGCTGCCCAAGTTTTGATGCATGGCCGAACGAGCCTTTTTGTTTACCTCAAGATACTTGCAGTAAAGTTCTTCATCTCAGAATGACAATTAGACTAATATACATATATGAGACCTCTCCAATTTAGGATAAAATTCTCGAATGTGGTTTAATGAGATTCCCTAATTTTCTATGTTAAAGTAATCATGAATCTAGTGAGTAATACACGTTGATCCTGCTTCCTGCTAAGTTGGTTCTTAGGAGTGTGATAACACCGTAGTTTGGGCTTTGACGAAAGGTGGGTCGAGATATCAAAGTGGTGATGTTTTCTCTCCGTGAAGTTCAAAGTAATCATTACGAGTAGTACGTGATTTTTTTTTGTATTAAGACGAATTTATAAAGTCATAAGGTTAAAGTGGATTAATTTAATTCCCACGCACACCAGCAAAATCTCTTTCTGAACTCTGATTGTAAGAATAGGAGAATTGGTATCTGGGGTGACGAAGTGAGATATATCTAGTATATCACAGCGGGATTATTCAATTATATTTTGTTAGATATGATCTAGTTTATGTTCATGGTTGCAACTTATAAACTGATCAATTCACGTTTATCTGTTCAATTTAGAGAATAAAATATATTGTTGAAGTTATTTTTGTACATATCCAACATTGAACAGCTACTTTCCCGGCTTAATCCACGCTGGACATCGAACTACATCTGATAGATATTGTAAAATGAATCGAAATGAAAAAAATCTCAAAGTAAAAATATTATTTTCTATTCTACGCTTCCACAAAATACATGTTCTAGGAGCAATCTCACTTTATAAAGATGAAAAAATGTTAAAATCTTTTTTTTTGATATCAGTGTTTTTTGACATATAACCTGTAATGGGGTATTATGATCGATTTGTTTGAAAATATAAACAAGGTGTTCATAAAATCAGATGTGGAATCATCTGCGACTCAAAGATAAACTTAAGTCACTATCTTCCATCGTTCAAGATAACCTCTCATGTGGTATGTTGAGAAGAAAAACATTCTCATTGAATATTGAAAAATAAAAATTCTGGGAATTGAGAAATTTAGGATGAAAATGAAGTAATTTTTGTACATATCCAACAGAAAACAACTTTTTCTCCGGCTTAAGCCACGCTGGACATTGGACTACATCTGATAGATATTTAGAAAGAAACCTAACTCAGAAAAATCTGAAAGTAAAAATTGGATTTTCTATTACAGTCTTAAATAGGGATTCATATAGATGAATGAGACAAAAAAAAGGTTTTCCAAGAAGAAGCACTCACCAGAAATGATTGTAACATTAATGCAAGAGTGGCATCGCATTCACTAGGTCTTCAATACATTCTTGGTACATTGGAATGACATTCAGGTCCCTGTAGGTGTATCCATTCGGGACGTATCTAGGAGCGTTTACTGCCATTCTCAATCCAACGTTTAAAAATTGCTGGATCTTGGTCCTTTATGTTTCTGCGCATTGGCCCCGTGCGGCGGATGCATACAGGATGATGGGAAGGAGGATGGGCCTGATGAGGAGCAGTTTCAACTGGATGTCCATGTTGCTTCTGCGTCCTATGAGGGATGTGAGGTTTCTTCTGGCTGCTTTCTCTAGTCCGAATCTTTGTGTCCCTTGTTGTCTGAATGTCAATCTCTTGTACAGGGTGACTCCTAGATACTTGGCTTCATCTGTTCAAGGGATGCGTTGGCGTTTATGATGACATGTCCTGATAGTGTGGTTTTTCTTCTGGTGAATAGGATGGCTTGGCTCTTCTCTGCGTTGATCTCGATTTTCCATAGGTTGAACCAATCTTCGGTCTGTCTGCTTGTTCTTGCAGGTACCGGGCTACCTGCACTGCGTTTGCTGATCTGGCCACGGGTGCTGTGTCGTCAGCGTAATACCAGTTTGTTCAGGTTGCCTGGCTTTGGAATGTCTGCTGTATAGATGGAGAACATATGTGGGAATAAGACTGCGCCTTGTGCTTGTCCTGCTTCTGAGGTCCCTCTTGCATAGAAATCAGTGCCAATAAACATTGGTACCGCCGTCCCCGCAAAAAAGAGTTCATCAGCTTCACTAAGGGTGTGGGTCATCCAAAGTCTGCCATTTCGGTGATTAAACCGTCGTGCCAGACTCTGTCGGAGGCCTTGAATACGTTTAGTATGGCTCCTGTGTCCTCTGCTAAGGTTGAAGCCTACTACCGCAAAGCCCACTATCCTCAGGATCTACATTTCCGTAGAGTGTCCTTGTCGGAGTCCAAACTGATCGTCTGGTAGGACGTTTAGTTTTTCCGTCAGTGATTTCAGTCTCTTCTGGATGATTTGCTCTGCCATCTTGTCAACGAAGGTGTCAGGCTCATGGGCCAGTGGTTTTGTGGTATCAGAGGGTTTTTGTGATGTTTTGGGATCATGATGACCGTGGCTTCTTTCCAGGGCCGTGGAAAGTGTCTGAGCCTGAGAACTGCATTGATGATGTTAGTCAGTGCAGCCATTCTTTTTCTTGGAGTGCTCTAGGTGCCTTGCGTGTAGCAGGGTTTTGGATGATGTGCAAGGATATGCTCGGTGTCATTGATCGGTCTCATCCTCTTGACAGTCCTCCACGTCGTTGGTTCGAAGGACCTGATTGTCCCCGCACTGGCGTTCAAAAGTGTCTGCGAATGCTTCTGCTTTCTCGTTGTCAGTCTGAACCACGCCCGTCCCGCAGTAGAGTGGCGGGCATGTATTGCTTCTGCCTTGTCGAAGTACTTTCTGAATTTTCCATACAGAGTTGTCTTCTGTACTCATTTCTGTCATCATATTTGTCTATTGTTGTTTTTGGGGGCCAGCGTTCTTTGGTACCTCTTCAAACCTCCGGATTAAGTGTGAGTTGATAGTTGAACTTGGTTACTGGAGTGGTCTTGGAGCTGCTTTCTATGGCTTCCTGGATGTTTTGATGCATCTGTGTTGTTGCTCCCTCGAGTTCTGTCTTCGTAAGGATTCGTGAAATTTCACCAAGGGAGTCATGTATGATTCTTTGGAACTGGTTCCAATCGACAATCTTGTTGGTAGCTGGCTCCTCTGATTTCGCGTCGCCTTCTTCTATTGTTAGTAGGATAGGGTTGTGGTCTGAAGGGCCTTCGCCTAATACTTCCATCTCAGTGTTGGCTGGGATGTTTTGTATAAGTGCCATGTCAAGAATGTCTGGGGTCCGGTTTGCTCCTCCGTGGTAGGTTGGTGCGGAGGGGGCTACTACTCCGATGTAGTGCACTAGTAAGGTTTCCAATTGTCGGTCTCGTTGGATGCTGTTCCTGCAGTGCCAGGCTTGTGATTTCGCGTAGAAATCGCCGATGGATACAGTTGGATGATTATCAGGAAATAGTTCTGCAAGGCCTTCTCTTTGTATGTGTCTCCCTGGTGTGATATACATTGAAGAAATTCTCAGCATTCCTATGTGTCTAACTTTCACCCTCACTGCGACTGCTTCGCCTCGCGAGAGTTCTGGTTTGGCAGCTTCGTGCTGTTCGAGGTTAGTTCTTACTAGAAGAGCTGCCCCTCCGCGAGTACGATGTCCTAGTCTGTCCGTTCTGTAGCAGGTTTCAGGACTGTTTCTTGTATGGCGAATAATGTCCACTTCCGATCTGGATAGAAGTTCGTGGAGTTCTTCCTTGCGGGCAGTCGCACCGTTGATGTTCCAGAGGCAGATTGTGAGTTTCTGTGGAGGTTGTGCTGCTACCCAGAAGTTCCCAGGGCCTGGCTTTTCTTGATGAATTCAAGAAGTTGCTTCTTGAGTTCTTCCAGTGGTGCCAATAGTTCTTGGTTCACTGTTGGGGTGGTGGTAAGTTTGGTTTGAGTTGGGCCCCATTTGGGTGGTGCCTGAGGTTTCTGTGGCTGATGTCCGGTGTTCCTGGATCCTTTCTTCTTTGGTGGTGCTTTGTGGCAGTTTGTCGTGGGGGCTGTGGAGTTATACTTACCACTTGCTTCAGCTTCGGGAATTTGGTGCATCCTTTAAAACTGGCCGTGTGCGAGCCTTTGCAGTTGACGCAGGTGGCTGGGTGGTCCTTGGTCTTTGCGCAGATTCTAAATTCGTGCTCTTGTCCGCACTTCACACATCTGGGAGTGGCATGGCAGCATCTCTGCATGTGCTCAAACTACTGGCACTTGTGGCATTGGGAGATGAATCCACAGGTTTTTTGTCGCTTGGGTTCTACTCTCACTTTCAGCCTGACACAAGTGTCAAGCTGAAAAATGTGTTTTTTGGTTTTGGGCCCTTCCATCAGGGAGTAGTGGTAGTAAAAGTAGCAGGTAGTGCCTTCTTCGTTCTCCTTGATGTCATCCGGTGACATTCCAGGACTGTGAAGACAGAGCGTTTGATGCTCTCCTTTACCAGGCTAGTTTCGGTTGTATGCCTCGAACTACTGCGTGAAGTGGAACCTCTGTCTTTGGCGTGTAGGTATGTAAATCATGGCCGTTGGTTTCTAAGAATGCAGTGGCTGCTTTCCAGCTCTTGTTTTGTCCGTCTATATGTGGAATCGTTCTCCTTGCAATTTTGCATTCATGAAATTGATCTTTCTCCTATTCAATTCTGCCGAGACGGTTTGCTACTTTTCCTTTTATCTGAAAATGATCGGTGGCGGTCTGGTAGAGTCGCTGCCTGCGGGCCTTGGGGCTTCTTGGACTGCTTTGGCGGGTACAATGGGGGCCGTTTGGGCAGCTGAGGCTTCTTGTGCTGCGGTTTTCGTCGCTTTTTCCCGTTTTTTATTTTTAATCCTGCTGATTACAGGAATGAATCAGTCCCATTCTTCGTTGTTCTCATTCTTCTTTATCTTAGGAGTCTGAGAAGTACCTCTTTTGGAGTTTGGGTTTTCGTCCATCTCCATATTTTCTTGCTGAGGAGTGACCTCCTTTCTTTATTGCCGCAATAGCTGCCGATGCTTTCTTCTGAGAAGCTGCTGCTGCAAAAGAAGTCTGGAGTTGTCTCTCCAACTCCTCGTTTTCTCTTCATATTTTCGCATTTCCTTCACGGGTGTCTTCCAGGGACCTCATAATGCTGTCGAGTGTAGCTCTCTCCTTTTTTTTCTTGATGCAAGAGAGCTTTGGCTGCTCTCGTTTGAAAATTTGGCACTTCCTTCGTCTGAGGAAGATGCCATTCTCACTGTTTGTTATCTATATAAAAAAATGTATTATTCCTGGGTGGAAAAAAAATTGTTGAATTTAGGATTTGAATCCTTTCTGTAATGAGCTGTTCTAATAAGAACATAAACCTCTACAAATTGCTCACTTATCCTTTCTGGCTGGGCCACAGGTGCACAGGTAATCACTTTTTGATTCACGGCCACCAACGATCTGGGATCTGGATGGCTATAATCTCGAAGTGCTCGGGTAGGCTTATCTCACAGGTAGAAGATATGCTCTCCTTGAGGTTGAGTGCCCATGGATAGTAAATCCCCTTCACATTTTGTGTGGGGTGTGGTGGATCTTACGTGTTTTGTGTTGAGTTTTGGTTACGCACCTGACGCGCCAGGGAGCTACTCTCGGTGGTTGACGGTCGTTCTGGTAGACTGGTTGCGTGTACTTGTCCCTTCCTATAAACCTGGGATCGTCAAGGTTGTCCTGTATGTTTCTACGCATTGACCCCATGCGGCAGATGCATACAGGATGATGGGGAGGAGGATGATCCTGATGAGGAGCAGCTTCAACTGAAGGTCCATGTTACTTCTGCGTCCTGTTGGACCTGATTGTCTCTACACTGGCGTTCGAAGGCGTCCACGAATGCTTCTGCATTTCCGTTGTCAGTGTAGACCAGGGCCCTCTCTCCGTGGAGTGGTGGGCACAGTTTCCTTCTGCCTTGTCCAAGTACTCTCTGCATCTTCCATACAGAGTTATCTTCTGTCATCCTGTTTGTCTATTGTTGTGTTTGGTGAGCTCTGAGTTCCTGCCGCAGTCGCCTGCCTGCCCGGTTCATCCTTCTCTTGTCCTCGGGTTCCAGTGTTCTCTGGTATATCTTCTTCAGGTGGCGCCTGTTCCCGACTAACTCCTTAACCTCCGAGGTTAGTGTTAGATGGTGGTTGAACCTGGTTGCTTGGGTGGTCTTGGAGCTGCGTTCTACGGCGTGCCGGATGGTTTGTTGCAGCTGTGTTGCTGCTTTTGCGAGTCCTGTCTTGGTATGGATTTGTGGAATGTGTTCTATGGAGTCGTGTATGATTCTTTGGAATCGGCTCCAATCGGTGATTTTCTTGGTATCTGGCTCCACTGATTCCGCGTCTCCCTCTCCTATTGTTAGACCGATTGGGTTTGGTCTGGGGGGCCTTCGTCTAAAACTTCCACCTCAGTGTTGATTGGAACGTTTTGTATCAGTGCTATGTCAAGCTGTTCCGTGGTAGGTGGTGGGTACGAAGGAGCCTGCTACTTCGATGTCGTTGTAATCGGCCAGTAAGTTTTCCAGATCTCGGCCTCGTGGATTGTCGTTCCTGCAGTTCCAGGTCTATGACTTCGCGTTGAAGTCACCGATGGCAACAGTAGGGTGAAGGTCTGGGTATAGTTCTGCTAGGTCTTCTCTTCATATGTTTCACTCTGGTGGGATATATGAGATGATTCTTAGCATTCCTATGCGTTTGATTTTCACTTTTACTGTGACTGCTTCGCCTCAAGATAGTTCGAGGTTGGTCCTTACTAGCAGGGCTGCGCCTCTGCGGGTGCGGGGTCATGGTCTGTCTGTTAAGTATCGATCTTCTCATCATCATAAACACTCCGAAAAATTCAAAGTCAGCTAGTCATCAGATACTTCTAACCAATCAGAGAGCGGCGTACAATTCAGCACGGTGATCGTGACCTAAGAGCGCGTCAACCGAGATAACAGAAATTTAAGTTTCATCAATGTAAATTCTGCGAGTTCGGGAAACAACTGGCGGGACGCTTTACCAGCGACGTCGAGCCGTCCCGCTCAATGAATATGCTTCGCGACACCCCGAAAGCAAATAAAATTGCTGTTTTGAGAAAAATAGAGGAATTATTTGAACGCGAAGATTTTTCTGAATACTTCTAAGGAGTTGAATAATTATCAGTCAGAGAAAACGCAGTAGAAATAAATATTAACTCAAGAGATCGAATTCCATTTGGAAACAGATGATGTCACGGAGCCTGTTTAGGATTCGAATAATCCTGAAGAAATTAACGATAGTTCGTAGAAACCTGATGTTGAAGTACTCGTCTCACTAGGCGGAGCGATCCCTCACACCATACCACGGTGTTTTTAGGGTGTAAAAACGATACTATCTCCAGCTTAGGACATGTTGGATTTTTTTGTAAAACTTGAGGGTAGAGAATATGATATGGAAGCTACGGTGCTTCCGATTCTCAATGAAGAAATAATTTTGGGAATGCTGTTTCTGGAAGGAACCGAAGAGATCATTGACGCTGGAAGAAAATGCATATATTTCGGGAGCGCACCCCGGCAAACCAAATCAGAGCGGGCTTAAGATCAACCGAGTTAACTAGTCTCGCGCAAAATCTGAGCGAGCAGCCAGTCTTCTGCAGCCCCGAAGGCTATACCCAGATTCGTATAGAGTTATTTATTGCTTTTCAGCTGATAGCGCATTTCTGAGGATTAGAAATTGCATATTTGTCTTCGTTGACATTTGATATTGGAAAAACCACTATTCTGTTCTTGTATAGACACACTTCTCGAATCGGGCGATTCGATCGGAGGATATGTTGGATTCCCGTTTTTGCGGCGATTGATATACAGCTAAAAGCTATTTGACATTCGATTTTATTGGAGTTTTTGGCCATATATATTTTATCGGAGAAAATCTAACCATGAAACACATCGAGACTTGGTGGTTGCTTATCATAACGGGCAACCAGCTGTTTCAAAGATGATTCGTAGTCTGAATTGATACAAATCGCTCTTTTCAGTGTTAGAAAAAAATAGTTCCAGCACAGCTACGGCTGCAACGTTCCAGCTTTCCACATTGTGAAGCCAATGCTCATACTCCCAAGTATATCGGACAGTAGACTCTCCCTGAGACTGGGATAGAGGTGAGATTTGGCCCAGCGGACAGGGAGACGACAGTGTGAGGCAAACATACTAGTCACGGTCTAAGTTCCTCCGACGTCTACCCACCTCCTGGAGGATAGGTACGTGGTTGTACTCGTTATTCTGGGGATATCGACTCGAAACGCAACCCTCAACTTCGCGGAAGTTGAACTCGTTTGAAAAAATTGGTATTAGGGAACCTTCACTCGTGATAACTGATAACTATTCACTCGTGATAAATTCGAAGAAATTACTGTAAGTGATAGTTAGGTCTCTTAGTGACTCTCCACGGAGCCAGGTGATAGCCTAACGTGGCGCCCTTAGAGTAGAACGCGCTTTTTGAGTTTTCCAAACGCATTGAAACCAAACCAGCTCAGCTAGCTTATACATAAAAAAGTTGATTCGCGAAGTTCGAATACTTGAGAATTTTCTAGGATATTGAGTTTCACTTCAGAATAATTTCTCACTTGAATAATTCAACTCAAAATTATTCAAGCTTGAATTTTTACTTTAATTTTTTCATCACGAAAATACGTGATTGGAATCACTGGGAAGGAACCGAATTCGAATCAGAGAAATATTCACTTGGAGTATTCACTCGGAAATATCTACGAAATATATCATTTAATTTATTTTCATTCGAAACTTGGAAATAAAAATTTCCAGTTAACTATTCTCTTCCGAATCTCAGCATCGTTCTATATTCCGAAAGATTCGACCCTTCGCAGTAACGATTCTTCTAGAGGTCGGAAGAATAAAAAGATCCTGAGAAAATATATTCATACAGGATTTTCATTTATACGGATAAACGGAATTCAGAGATTCCGTGATGCAAGAACTATTAACGGGTACATCGTCGCCGAAAAAGGACTCACGGGATATGGCTAGCTGGCAAAGTCAAAATTCCTATAATTTCAGTGTGCAGGATAACCATCACCGCAACCGAATATTTAAAATACTTGGATTGTTACTGGAATGATACCACCTAACCCCGAAGTGAACATACCACCCTCTCAAGAGTTAGGGGAAAGAGGAATTACCGTTACGAATACCGTGCCCACCTACACAACCACGATGTCAGGAATGAGAATCAGCGCTTCTCAGGTTGCTGCATCAAATTGTCATACTTTGAATGTTGTTGCCCCGAGTGTTGCCGCCCCTGTGAGAACACAGTTATCGCACTCTCATCAAACCATCGCACTGGCGTTTACTGGTAGCAATCTTCTGTACCCAGTTGCCCTCAAGGCGTACCGATGAAATTTGAAGTTTGATAGTAAGGGTGAAGCCGTTGGATTCTTGGAGGGTCTAGAAAAAATTTCGGAGACAGAAAATATTCCAACGCAACGATTGCTGTCGGTTCTGCCAGAACTAGTAGATGGCTTGCTGTGGTACCGAAGTGATGAAGGTTTCTGGACTAGCTGGGAAACCTTTGAAGATATTTTCACATGGCGTTATAAAGAGGATCTTGAATTAATGATTGGCCAAAGAAGTCAAAGGTACAATGAAACAGCCATTGATTATATCATTCATATCCAGACGATGATACGACGGCATGGAAGTTTGACTTCGGAACAAGAAACTCTTTGGATATACAGAAATGTATTGCCAAAATACCGTCAATATATCCGAAAAATGGACTTTTGGGATACGCCAACTTCAGTAACCAAGATCATGGAATACGAAAAGTTGAGAGAGGAGATGATACAGAGTAATCGTTCGCAGCCTCATACGAGACAGTGAGTCCCATTTGACAGGAGATTGTCATCAACGCTCGCCGTAAGACCGCTACCGCTTCCGGAAGAATTGTTACCACCCCGCCGCTGAACGGAGACACCCGTGCCCAATGTTTCGTCGTCGCCAACAGGCCCACCTAGAGTACCGGTCAGAGACAATAGGAGACATGATCCTTATTCACCATGAACCGATCGCTCCGCAGTAGAATGTTGGATATGCGGAAAACGAGGCCAGTGCAGGAGGCCGGGAAACAAATTTGTTGTTGTTTTCAGTCTTGGTGTTGTGAGTAGATTAATATATTTCCGTTTTCCTCAGATTATGAAACCCGTGGTCGACCAAGTATGAGAAAGATACTGGTCAACCTTCCAAAGCGGCAGTCAAGGATGACTAGCCTCCGTATCAGCCCGTAGCCAGCAATCTCTGCTCGCAATTGGCCGTGAAGCCGATTCCGGCTCGCTGAAGATGAGGGCTATTCGCCTTAAAACCTCTAAGAGGATGCCTCATCCATTTCTTACCCACCCAGGTGATTATCAGATACCGGCAGTGATGCCCGTACACTTCGAACATTAGATAGTGATAAACACTTGAAAGTGATATAGTTATATATGATAGTAAAATTAAGTATTGGTTTATAAAAAAATCTATTACAATTTTTTCCGCAAGTAGGAGGGGAATGTAACGAAGCATTTTTTCTGAGCTCTGTTACTAAGAACGGCTAACCAGAAGTAAGAAATAACTTTGGTACGTCCTTGCCTGTTTGGGGTTCAATATCAATTATGGTCTGGCAACAAAATGATGCCCATTTATGAAATAAGTGTACATATATAAAGCTACTGGAACGATCTCAAAACCGAGCCAAAGGAAGGTATTGAGAGTTCAACAGAATTCATAGCGTCCTGGTACTCGATTGAACAAAATGGTAAATTTGACATTTTGTATCTATTCCGATGCTGTGGAATCCAAATATCCTATAGCACGAGATCCATGAATCATTCGATCTCACCTTACTTCGAGTTTCGATCTCAGGTGTCGTCGAGCGTCACAATATGTCAGTTTTTCTAGCTGCCCAAGTTGTGATGCACGGCCGAAAGAAAGCAGTAATAGCGCGCTTACTGCTCTCAACTCAACTTTTGTTTTAATTGTTTTCCTCAAGATACTTGCAGACCAAAGTTTTTCATCTTAGAAGGACCATAGGACTATTATACCGATATTAGGGTTTTCAATTCAGGATAAATTTCCTGAAGGTGGTTTTATGAGATACTCGAATTTTCTATGTTAAAGTAATAATGAATTTAGTAAGTAATACACGTTGATGTCTCGTACGCAGAATCCTAGCCATATAACTGCTTCTCGCTAAGTTGGTTCTCAGCTAGGGGGTAGATCAGGAGTGTGATAACACCGTGGTTTGAGCTCAGACAAAGGGTGGGTCGAGATATCAAAGTAGTTTTGTTTTCTTTCCGTGAAGCTGAAAGTAATTATTACGAGTAGCCGGTGAAGTTTTTTTTTGTATCAAGACGTATTTATAACGTCATATAGTTGAAGAGGACGAATTTAATTCCCACGCACACCAGAAAAATCACTTTTTGAACTCTGATTGTGAAAATAGGAAAATATGTCTCTGGGGTGATAGAGTAAGATATAGATAGCATCCCACATTGGAATTGTGTAATTATATTTTGTTAGATGTGATCTACTTTATGTTCATGGTTGGAACTCATAAACTGATCAGTTTACGTGTAATTGTTCAATTTGGAGAATAAAATATATAGTTATAAGTTTTTATAACCTTTTATAATAAATTCAAATTGTGAAAATTGAATAAGCTTAATTTTAAATGAAATTGTTATATTGTGGTTACACCTTTTCCTTTTCAAGCCTATAATCTATAGGATCAGAACAGTGTTTAAATTAAGATGAAGACAGGTCTGTCTGATTCCAGTTCCAAGGGCTATTTTTGAAGCCTACAGACCTTTGGAGATTTCAGTTAGGTCAAAAAAAAACAGACCTCCATCTGTTGATACCCCTGGTAAGTGGAGTCAACCACTATGAAATCTGCAGCCCAAGGGTAGGAGTTGAGTATAAAAAAGGGTTCGAAAAATTGTCTTGGCCTCATAAATGAAGTAACGATTCTAGAGATAATAGTTATTATTCCCGACCTTAGAAAATCGCTTTACAAGATATTGGAAACATTTCTGTCGGAGTGATACTTTGAAATCAGTGTTTTTTGAACATATAATCTGTCATGGGATATGATATTTCGTTTTTTTTTCATACGAACGGGGGGGTGTTCATGAAATCAAGACTGGAATAGAAAATAAAATGTTTACTTTCAGATTTTTTCGAGTTAGGGTACTTTCAAAATATATATCCAGCGTGGCATGAGCGGGTAAAGTAGTTGTTTTCTAATAGATATTCACAAAAATAACTTCATTTTTATGCTGGATTTTTCAATTCATGAAAAAAATATATCCAATATTCAATGGGAATGTTTTCCCTTCCAACATGAATACCCCACAAGGGTTATCTTGACAGATGGAAGATAGTGACTGAAGTTCATCTTCGGAGCAGATGAATCCACATCTGATTTTATGAACACCCCGTTCATATTTTCAAACAAATCAATTTATATGTCATTTATTTACATATATATATATATATATATATATATATATATATATATATATATATAAATATCACCATCCCAGTGTGTTAACATTCCATTTTTAAATCTTTTATATTCCCATTTAACACTGTAGTGCTCTGAAGATAACTTGATAAGAGTCGTAACATCTGCAAAGAATCAGTAGTGGTTTCAGTTATTGGATCTAAAATCTACAATTCACTGTTATCAGGTCACCAAACTTCCAGAAAATTTCCGAAATTATTTTGTTGTTAAATATTTCACGCAAATAATTTTCAAACCATATGTCACTGACAATTAAAAATTTTTAAGTACATTGTTGAATCCATTATTCATGGGATCTTCTCCTGAAACAAATAATTGCAGCACCCAGAAGAAACTCTTCACGATTGGAGAAAACTCATTTTTCTCAAGGTATATTGACTACTCCATCCCCCAGAGATATTATTTTCTGTGAAAGATGTTCTCTGCTACTGCCTCGGAGAGAAATACATGAGCTCTCATCCATAACATCGGGGAAAAAATCCAAATACAATTCAAGGAATATTTTAATGAATCAAGTAATTGGATATAATCCTGGAAATTAAACTTCTCGATCGATGAATAGTAGAGAATCACTTCTTGGACATTTCTGACATGAACGTAAAACATGAAAATGACGCTTTGAGCACCTGAAAAAAAAAATATTGTTAAAGAATTAAATTGCCACTTGTAACGATATATCTGTTACATTTCTCTTTGATATGCTCAGAGATACAAAATAATTAAGAGTAGTTCAAGTTATCTTATTAATTCCAATCTAAGAATCACCATTGTGAATCTTAGCGCCATCTGAGAAAGCGATGAGCCTTTCTCGGCCCTTACCTCTCCATCTTTGATCGGGAGATCGTGTGTTCTGAGCTTGTCAGCCATTGCGTGAAGAAATAAAATGTGTTCATGTTTGAATAACTGATAAATCAGAGCATCTTCCTTTCTTCTGCGGAAGTGATTTCAAAGCAGAGAGATATAGTGTGATATCTAGGTATGTAGGAATATTTTTGACCATTTAAATATATATCATGTAGAAATATTGTCTCACGTGAACGTGGAATATTCCTTCATATTATTTCGTTTTCTTGATTCATCGATAATCCTTGGTCAGTGAACAGCAGTTGAGAGTTATTTAGGTCGAGCAGATGATTTGATTTCAGTGCAGTACCATATTATTTTTTTAAATGAGTTCAGATGGAATAATAAATATTACATGTAATATTATCGAATTGAATCAAGATATCTGTGTTTAGTATAATCTGTTTCCATTGGTTTCTCTGACAAGGGTTCATTGGTGTAACAAAAAGGTTTCTCAAATATTATGGTATCACTTACACTGAATTTGGATATATTTTTGGTGTCGATCACAAGAAGTATGTGATATAGTTGAATACTATACATTGTTCATGGTCTTGGGGATGTTTTTTCGTATAGTTTCTGATTCGGTGATAATTATCACAGAGCTGTGATTTTTGCTTCTGACCTAGGTGAAGCGACCATATATATATATATATATATATATATATATATATATATATATATATATTCTCGATATTCTTTCCATTCATATCTATAATCCTGGACTCGGATGTCACGCAGGTAGCTATAGCTGCCTCCGTGGTGACGTTGGTTGTTACCCTGGATACAGGGTCTGCTAACCGAAACCACAAATGTGCGGCTGGCTTCTGTTGTTGACTCCGTTGATTTGTTGTTTTCTACCAAGTGTTGTTCATCCTTGCACTTCTTCACCGTACTGATGAGGGCCGAGAGCCCGAAACACGTGTGTACGGTCAACACTTCTCTTCGAGGGCTATGTCCATTAAATTTCTCCCATTTTATATATATATATATATATATACATATATTTGATCTTTAGAGTTTGGAATTTTCTTTCATCATACAGAAAACTTTATGAAGAAATGTTTGACGATTGGTCAAAAATAATTATTTCACACTTCCTCTGAATATCATTGCAATTGAAGTCATTTTCGGATATCAAATTCTTCTAACTTCATTGTGCTGAATTCTGATTTTCATTTTCTGTAAAACATAGTCTTGGCTGATCGAGATCAGAAAAACTTTCATTTGTTTTTTTTATAGAGCAATGATCAATTTTTGTCCATGTCAAAATGTAATCTTGATTCTTCAATTTCAGTATTGAATAATAATTACAAATCTCAGCACAGGCTGATTTGTATGTTTGAATAATTTCAAGCAACGATCTTTCAATGGGATTATACTCATCTGTAACAACCGTGCGTTGAAGAGTGTATTCAGAAATTCAAAATTCCAAGAAATTGAATGCTTTAGTAAAAACAATTCTGACACCAACAATATTGTTTTTCATGTCATATGGCTGAAAACAATCATATCACGGATAAGAAGTTGATGACTATCTGTTCAACCTGATCGGTCGCCCAGCAGCAGTATTTGTTTTATTGTTGCACTGATTTACAGCAGGAAACAATATTTGACTTGCAATTATTATTGGCTAGGAAGTTTGGATTTTTATCCTAATTGAACGAAAAATTGTCGTCCATTCAAATTTACAATTTCTAAAGAACCTTCGCTTGAAACATAAATGAATTTGAAACTAGCAAGGCGGTCCAAAGAACTCCACACTGCTCTTCACTGCAGAGTGTGGGCATTCAATCTTACACAGTTGATTGTTATTTCCATATAATGGCAGAATCAACTGACCAATATCGTTCAATGGTTCTGGACGAAATATGAGTGGCACATAATACCACACATATCGGGAATAAATCTTCATAATTATTTTAAGCGTAATTATAATAATCTGAAATGAATCATCAATAATTTGTTTATACTGATTATCTTTAATATTTGACATAACTAGTATGGAGTCATCTGCAAATGAGCGATATATTTGGAGCAGTGAACATACTTTATTTTATACACTTAATTTTATGAACACTTTCTATGTTCTCATACCAAGTTCTGATTTCAAAAGTCAGTATAACGTGAAATTTCTTCTAGAAATGTAGCAGAAGCTTTGACTGTAGGATTGTGATACCCACCCTTTACCACTTCTACCAATCACCTCAGCTCTTTGAGGAACCGATAGACCTTAGGACCAAGGGTACCAACTCAAACCTATCACCTGATATGATGGATTGATTCTGCCTCCGTTCAATAATCCTGAGCGGCTAGGATTATCGTGGATCACACTGTGTGAGAAATAGAACGCGGGTACGTAAGTCTCCTCAGCTTCTGAGCATATACCTTGGGTTAATCAAGGAGTCACGCATTCAAACACATCAGTAGAAAATTAGGGTTAATTTAAATTGGTGATGGTGAATGCCACAAGTTTCAATTCATATACATACAGTTGGCTATCATGGGCCTCCCGTTATAGTGGAAATAGCGGAAACACTTCAATATCCTTAATACGAATAAACTTTTACAAACACTTGAATACTCTTCAAATCATCATACCAACCACAATTGAGAACATGCTACAGTTTCAATCAATTAATATCAATTTACCAAGAATGCTGTTTTGAGTCATATCGCTTTGGCAGCAGATAACTCATTTTCGAGTTGTTATCTCTAATCAGTATTTGGGTCGAAGTGGTCCATCTATCCGAGGAAATCGCGTACATTTTATCTGGGTTATTCACTGTTTTGAACGATCTGTATGTAACTTGCGGTTCTTTACATCAATTTGGTTTGTTCCACTAACTTTCAAGACGTGTCATTCGTCTGGACACTATTAACTTCGAGGCTGAGTATTATTCACTTGACTTGTCAATTAATCACTTTCTCGAGCATAACTCCGACTGTAACAATACTTTGCGTTTCCGAAGCACTTCTGAAAACTACATTCGACTGACTTGAGTAACAGTAGGAACTGATAATGGAATGACTTGAACGACTTGAATTACTTGAACCACTCGAATTAATCTTCTTAGATATTTTTGGTCTTTTTATACAAAAAGCTTGTTTACAGTTCATTTGATGACCACTTTCGCCGGGTCAGAGGTTGATAATATTATTGATATTGAATGGAGTCATCAGCTTTTTGGCGGTGAATTCGTTAGAGCTCAAAGTGCCACTGAATTATCTCTATCAGTAATTAGTTGTTTTCCGCGAATGTTTCTTGGTTATCGGGGTCATTGAGCTCACTAAGTATTTGTGGGTGGTAGATCTGGTATTTGTTTATCAATGATTCACAAATATTATTACGAAATGTGTCCGTTCATAGGTAGAGAATTCATTTCTGAGGTGTGTTCCAGGATATCCTTCGTCATTAGGTACATCAGTCATCTTTATGAAGATGTGAGCATGAATATAGACAAACACATTACCACCTGGTACTCAACCCAAGACTTTTTTTGTAGATATCAATTTCGTTTACAAAAATCCATTTTCTGGATATATATTCAATGATATAAACAAAAATCGAAAGAAAATGAAAAATTACTCTATATGGCAGCGTTCTGAAATTGGATATGATATCAAGTCTCACGCAGTATTTTATAGAAACATATTATTTTCGCAAAAATAACCTTTCATTTATAACTGTGTGTCATTGAGCATAGTTCTTGAATCGATATTATTCATGGTCCATATCAATACTATACTGATTTTCAAAGATAACTCACTTCTATTAACGGAAAGATATGCCCGGTGAATGAGAGATCAAATTGTTAAACACGATATGAAACAAATCGCGGGATGGTTAGATAACAGATAATCAATATACAATTTGTACCCCTACCATTTGCAAACAACAACATTATGATAATGGGATATGTTTCCGACGAACGAAACCCATTGTTGATATTATGTCTACATAACTAGTGATTTCCGATGAGTAATTTTTTTTAAAACAGTAATGTCCATCCCATCCAAGTATATGAGTTTTCATCTCAATCTTGATTAAGCATAAAGGTTTATCGCAATATATATATATATATATATATATATATATATATATATATATATATATATATACAATATACACTGTGGCTTTTTATAATCCCCCCTGTTATCTTTTGAACGGTTTGACGTAGAACAATGGAAAAAAAGTTCTTCGAATGATATCACCGACACTCCTTCCTGAAATGGAAGACGTTGTGATTGCTCTATAGATGGCGCGGAGAGCACAGAAAATTCAAATAGTATGGGGGTCAAGTGGCACATCGTTGGAAAGATAACTCAATTTTCTTTTCAATCATCCAATTTTTTTATATTTCGTCAATACATTTTTTCACAATATGCATTTGAAATGTCAAGAATAAAAAAATTTAAAATGCATAGGTATTGTAAAAAAAAATTGGCAAAATTCAAAAAAAATTAAATTGATGGAAAGAGAATTGAATTATATTTCCAGCGATGTGCCACTTGACCCCCTATGCTGTCTGAAATTTCCAAAATGATGTGCCCCTCCGCGCCATCTATCGAGCAATTACGATCTCTTCTATTTCCAAGAGTAGTATCAATGATATCATTCAAAATAGTTCCAGTCTCGTTGTTCTAAGTCGAACCGTTCGAAAGTTAACAAGGATGGGGGGGGCTATAAAAAGCCGCACTCGCAATTGTTATTTCATAGAACAACCATAGTTGGGAGAAATAATAAATTAGCTTTTCAACGATGTGCAATTCGACATCTATGCCTTTCGAAATTTTCAAGTTGATGTGCCCCCAGCGCCCTCGGTCGAAATATTGTAATGTATCTTCTCTCAAAAAATGGGACTGCTAATACCATTCAATAAATTTCATGTCTCATTGTTTCAAATCGAACCGTTCAAAAGTTATCGAGGTAAGGGCACCATTCCGATCCTCACTTGTACTTGGAATTTCAAATGCATATTGTGAAAAAATGTTCAAACGAAATTCGAAGAAAAGAAAATTGGATGGTTGAAAAGAGAATTGAATTATCTGTTGAATGATGTGCCACTTGACCCTCCATGCCATTTGGAGTTGATGTGCGCCATCTATCGTGTAATCAAATTTCAAAAAGTAGTATTGATGATCATTCAAAATGGTTTTGTCCCATCGTTTTATGTCGAACCGTTCAAAATTAACAAGGGGGGGCTATAAGAAGCCGCACTGTATATATATATATATATATATATATATATATATATATATATATAAATGAATCCAGATATAACGACTGAAAATTGGTATGAACAGTGGGGAATAACGGGGATCTTCAGTCAGCACAAGTGTTGAAATATGAAAAACTCTTTAATACTTTGGACCAAGCTTTTGTTTCAATTTTGAAACTTCTTCAGGGTCCTAAAATATGTAAATTGCATTATTGACAAAAAATACTTAAAATGAAAGAGGTACTTACAGTAATGTAATTGATGAACATTAACTTTTAGAAAAAGAAAACGTAATATATGAAAATGGTCGGAATGGTTTTATAGCTTCGACATTGAAAGATTTGAAATTACTGCCTATTGTGATTAATCGTCAGAAAAATATAAAATATTATAGTGGGTGTGTATATTTTTATTCTTTGAAAATAATCAGTTTTGATCTATTTGTAAAAAATAACTGTAGATTTTACTGAGATTTTTTTGTTCATATTTTGATTGGATTTATTAATTTCAATCATTTCAAGAAATAATCTTTCAGAGAATTTTTTTTCTGAATGTAAAACTTGTGCTTTTTCGAATGATATTTTATGGCCTGTTTCAATAGCATGTTGAGCCAATGCACATGATTTCTTGTTGAGTCTTATATCACTTCTATATAATACGGTTATTTAAAGTTCTTGAACTTGTACCAATATAATTCAAATCACAGTTGTTACATGGTATGCTGTAGACAATTTGATATTTTCTAATCTGGTGTGGTATCTTTCAACCTCGTATTTAAATTTCCAATAGTCTTGATATTTTTTTGTGAGATTTTTATGTAACTTTCATTTTTGAGTAATTTTATTATTTTCTAATCTGGTGTTTCTATATTAGGAATTGAAAAATAAATTATCCTTTTACTGTTATTTTCTAAATTCTGATTATTTGTGTCATCATTATTAATTTGTCTATCAGAGTTGGTTTCGAAAAAAATTATGTTTAGAAGTTTTTTGGGGTAAGAATGATCTAGTATAATATTTGTGTGAATTTTAAAATTTTTGTTCTTCAATGAAGGATGAACCATCATCTCGATTCTTTTCCTTCATACAAAAGAATCAAATTTATTTTCATTCTTTTGTTTGTTGGTTTTATATCCAATCTGTGATTAGTGAATTGTTTTCTCTACGGGTTATTCCAGTATCTAAGAACGGAATACTTTTATTTTCTTCGAATTCAATTGTGAATTGTAAATTTTCATTGTAGTTGTTAACTTTTCTTAAAATTTCATCGGATTTATCCATTGGTATTGCAAAAATGATATCATTTCCAATTTTTTTTCAAATGGAACTTCAAAGGTCAATTGTGGTAATATTTCTTCGAAAAGGTCATCCATTTCATACGAAGCAATGATGGGTGAGATAGTAGCTCCCAAAGGTGTTCCAAGAATTTGTTTGTAGAAATTTCCTTCGAATGAAAAGAAACTTGATTTGAATATGAATTGAATAATTTCTAGAAATGTTCTTTGTGAAATATTACAATGTTCTTCTATTTTACTCCATCTTTCAGTTATACTTTCCAACACTCATTCTATCGGTATGTTACTGAATGAAGAAACAACATCTAGACTTATCAAGACAAAGCTTTGTGGGATATATATATATATATATATATATATATATATATATATATATATATATATATATATATATATATATATATATATATATATATATATATATATATATATATATATATTTATATATATATATATATAATATATATATATATATATATATATATAATAGATATATATACATATATTTATATGAACAGTGGGGACTAACGGGGATCTTCAGTCAGCACAGGTGTTGAAATATGGAAAACTCTTTAATACTTTGGACCAAGCTTTCATTTCAATTTTGAAACTTCTTCAGGGTCCTAAAATATGTAAATTACATTATTGAGAAAAAATACTTGAAATGAAGGAAGAACTTACAGTAATGTGAGTGGTTGATTGATAAACATTAACTTTTAGCAAATGAAAACGTAAAATATTAAAACATTGTTCGGAATGGTGTCCAGATATCTGGATAAATTATACAGAAAGACAAACGATTTCCCACAATGAAATATTCAAAGATATACAAATTAAAAATATCAACAAGATAAATAGATTAAAATTTTCTTTCCAGAATTATATCAAAACAAAGAGCACTTGGCTAAAAAATCTGATTGATATGATTATACCAAAGGATATTGAACATTTTCTTGGTTTGGCATTCAAATTCAGTTTACCTCCTACTACAAAAGATGTATCGATTTCAAAACTTTTTTCCGATACCGAATCACTAATGAGTGAATTCAATAATGGGAAGAAACATTTTTTCAGAGCAAAAATAACAAATATGGTTATTAACTTCTTCAAAAACCTCAAAAAAATGAAACAACTCTCAATACCCTCTATAAAAAACCAAAAATTTTTTCAAAAACCATCTTAAAATTCAAAAAAAACTGAATATATAAAAAAATCTCATGATATTTTTGATGACGATAACTCTTACACCAAATTAAATAGAGATCTTACCTCAACCATTGAACAAAAAGCAAATAAATTGATTCCAGAATTGAAAAAATCAAAAGTGATCACTGAAGAAAAAGCAAAAAATGTATGATATACAGTTCTATATCACCAAAATACTATGGTTTACCCAAAATTCATAAACCAATCATGAAACTCGACCTATCATTTCATCTATCGATGTACCCAATAGCAAAATATCTAAGTTATTCACAGACATCCTCACAGATGCATATGACTTTGAAAATGAGTTTTATGTTGAAGAGTCTTTCGAGTTTTCTAAATTCATCAACGAAAAACGACTTCCACAAAGCTTTGTCTTGATAAGTCTAGATGTTGTTTCTTCATTCAGTAACATACCGATAGAATGAATGTTGGAAAGTATAACTGAAAGATGGAGTAAAATAGAAGAACATTGTAATATTTCACAAAGAACATTTCTAGAAATTATTCAATTCATATTCAAATCAAGTTTCTTTTCATTCGAAGGAAATTTCTACAAACAAATTCTTGGAACACCTATGGGAGCTACTATCTCACCCATCATTGCTTCGTATGAAATGGATGACCTTTTCGAAGAAATATCACCACAATTGACCTTTGAAGTTCCATTTGAAAAAAAATTGTAAATGATATCATTTTTGCAATACCAATGGATAAATCCGATGAAATTTTAAGAAAAGTTAACAACTACAATGAAAATTTACAATTCACAATTGAATTCGAAGAAAATAAAAGTATTCCGTTCTTAGATACTGGAATAACCCGTAGAGAAAACAATTCACTAATCACAGATTGGTATATAAAACCAACAAACAAAAAGAATGAAAATAAATTTGATTCTTTGTATGAAGGAAAGAATCGAGATGATGGTTCATCCTTCATTGAAGAACAAAAATTTTAAAATTCACACAAATATTATACTAGATCATTCTTACCCCAAAAAACTTCTAAACATAATTTTTTTCGAAACCAACTCTGATAGACAAATTAATAATGATGACACAAATAATCAGAATTTAGAAAATAACAGTAAAAGGATAATTTATTTTTCAATTCCTAATATAGAAATTCTATCATCAAATATAATTAAATTATTCAAAAATGAAAGTACATAAAATCTCACAAAAAATATCAAGACTATTGGAAATTTAAATACGAGGTTTAAAGATACCACACCAGATTAGAAAATTATATTGGTACAAGTTCAAGAACTTTAAATAACCGTATTATATAGAAGTGATATAAGACTCAACAAGAAATCATGTGCATTGGCTCAACATGCTATTGAAACAGGCCATAAAATATCATACGAAAAAGCACAAGTTTTACATTCAGAAAAAAAATTCTCTGAAAGATTATTTCTTGAAATGATTGAAATTAATAAATCCAATCAAAATATGAACAAAAAAATCTCAGTAAAATCTACAGTTATTTTTTACAAATAGATCAAAACTGATTATTTTCAAGAAATAAAAATATACACACCCACTATAATATTTTATATTTTTCTGACGATTAATCACAATAGGCAGTAATTTCAAATCTTTTAATGTCAAAGCTATAAAACCATTCCGACCATTTTCATATATTACGTTTTCTTTTTCTAAAAGTTAATGTTCATCAATTACATTACTGTAAGTACCTCTTTCATTTTAAGTATTTTTTGTCAATAATGCAATTTACATATTTTAGGACCCTGAAGGAGTTTCAAAATTGAAACAAAAGCTTGGTCCAAAGTATTAAAGAGTTTTTCATATTTCAACACTTGTGCTGATTGAAGATCCCCGTTATTCCCCACTGTTCATACCAATTTCCAGTCGTTATATCTGAATTCATTCATATATATATATATATATATATATATATATATACAGTGCGGCTTCTTATAGCCCCCCCTTGTTAACTTTTGAACGGTTCGACATAAAACGATGGGACAAAAACCATTTTGAATGATCATCAATACTACTTTTTGAAATTTGATTACACGATAGATGGCGCACATCAACTCCAAATGGCATGGAGGGTCAAGTGGCACATCATTCAACAGATAATTCAATTCTCTTCAACCATCCAATTTTTTTTCTTCGAATTTCGTTTGAACATTTTTTTTCACAATATGCATTTGAAATTCCCAAGTATGGAGGATCGGAATGGTGCCCTTACCCTCGATAACTTTTGAACGGTCTGATTTGAAACAATGAGACATGAAATTTATTGAATGGTATTAGCAGTCCCATTTTTTTGGGGAGAAGATACATTACAATATTTCGACCGAGGGCCAAATACATCAACTTGAAAAATTTCGGGAAAAGGATAGATGTCGAATTGCACATCGTTGAAAAAAACTAATTTATTATTTCTCCCAACTATTTGTTTAAGGAAAAACAATTGCGAGTGGGTTTTATAGCCCCCCCCCCATCCTTGTTAACTTTCGAACGGTTGACTTAGAACAACGAGGGTTAAACCTTTTTTGAATGGGGTACCCTTTTATACTACTCTTGGAAATAGAAGAGATCGTAATTGCCCCGATAGATGGGGGAGGGGACACCCTTTTGGAAATTTCAGAAGCATAGGGCAGGGACATCAAGCTGGAAATATAATTCAATTTCTTCCATCAATTTAATTTTTTTAATTTTCCCCAATTTTTTTTTACAATACCTATGCATTTTAAATTTTTTATTCTGACATTTCAAATGCATAAAGGAAAAAATGATTGACGAAATATAAAAAAATTGGATGATTGAAAGAAAATTGAGTTTATCTTTCCAACGATGTTTTGGACCCCCATAATATTTGAATTTTCTGTGCTCTCCGCCATCTATAGAGCAATCACAACGTCTTCCATTTCGGAAGGAGGGGTCGGTGATATCATTGAAGAACTTTTTTTCCATTTTCTACCCTCAAAACCTTTCCTTCATTTTTCCCAAATATTTTTTTCAAAATGTAATTTAATATTTTAGGACCCCTAAGAAGTTTCAAAATTGAAAAAAGAAAGCTTTCCAAAGTATTTGGGGTTTTCCATATTTCAACACCTGTTTGACTGAAGATCCCTGTTGGGCCCCAATTTTTCATATAAATATATTATATTATATTATATATATATATATATATAAATATATATATTATATATAAATATATATATATATAATTTTATAAAAAATATATATATATATATATATATATATATTATATATTTATATATATATATTGTTATGTTTTTATATATTGAACTAATTATTTTTTTTTTTTAACTTTCGCCCCACTTTTTGCTTGATATGTTATGATAAAATTTGGAAATATATATTGTTTTTATTTCGCCCCACTTTTGGGGGTGCCAATTGTTATGGTTTGATGAATTGAAAAATATTTGAATTGTTTTTGTATATTGAGATAGCTAATTATTCTTGGTATTCTTTGTGAGCCAAATTGATATGATACAAATAGATATTTCTGTCCCTGTAATAATAATTGCCAGCGAACGTCACTGTTCTCTCGTCACGCTACCAACAATTATTATTCCTTTTCTCACCTCAGCTAAACTCAGTTGGCACGCCCCTGTCTCAGATTGTCGGTTCAAAGCAATTCAGCCACTACTTGATATGTCAAACTCAAGTTATTCAATGGTCGTAGGTATGTTTGTTGATCATTGTGAAAGAACAAACAACAAATATCAAAAAAGCAATTATCTCTTTTATTCAGGAAGACTTGAAAATACCTGGCCTACGAGAAATAACTTATACTAATGGAAATATACAAGTATTCACGGATAATCATAAAATTTCAATCATGGATAGGTAAACAGAACCTCACTTTTTACGTGACTGTCTAGTTTTCTGTTATTGTTCAATATAAGCTGAAATAACGTTCTTCAAATGTGCAATTGGTTATTAGTGAAATAGTTCTGGACCGGAAATACACTATGAAAGTTTTTATACCTGGTTGGAACTGTTGTTGTTCAAAACTATACCATAAAACAGGATGTCTCCTCTCTCCATTCACTGTCAGGACTGCAATACCAGTATCAGGAACTATTCAGATACGGAGATCAGCATAAGGATCCGTGGATATGTTATACCATTAAGGTAATAATATTTTTGTTTATCAAATGATGGAATCATTCCATTTTTCTTATAGTGAAATTTCTGCGTGGCATCCCTTTTTAAATTTATTTTCGATCTCTCGAAGCTTTGTTTTTCTGTCGCGTAGATACCTATTTTCCTCCTTGTTTTCAATTTGAATTTTCAAATTCGCGCACTAAATTTATCACTTTTCACTGTTTATGTTTATATTGCATCATTTATATTCACAATTCTTTTTCCATTCTTATCATTATTTACATATTTGAATAATAATTGCTTCTGATACCATCTCATTGCTATTTCCTCACAATTTCTATTTTACACCTGACCATCTATTCCCTGATTGGCTGCTTTCATAAAGACGTTTGCTGTTCTCTCTATCTACTATAGTTAGCTACAATTTCAAAATACTGTATGTTTCCAATTTATAAATGTTGATTACTTTTTTATTCATGACAATTTTTGTACATTTGACTTTTTTTGTTGTCTTTGAGCAAATATGGGTTATAACTAATTTTGACAGTGTATGAAATTGTTTGTTTTATAGTACTTTTGACATTACTATCTATCTATATCATACCTAGGCTTTACAATATACATAGTGTTTCAAAAGTTACTCACAAACAAACTCTTGAAATTGATAATTATTTATTATTTATTCTTTTTGTGGTTTTTTATTCTTTTAAAATTTACAACTGGCATAACATAACATTACAACATTCCTGAATTTATATTCAATAATTTTCTACAAGTTAGAAAATTTTGAATATCAATTTCTCTATATATATTTTTAATTTTACTTTAACTAATACTAATTTTCTACTTTCAGAAAACTTCTTGAGCTGGACTTCAAGAAAACAAGTTCTACAACAATAACTATTACTTACAACTACTAAAATTGCTATTTATAGCATTCTCATTATCTACCTCATATGGACCTTCAAATGGCATTAAAAGTTTTGCACAAATACCTAGTCTTTTATTTGGTATTCTTAGTGCTTTTATAATGACTAATTCTCTTTAAATTTTTGTCTTTTTGTTCATCTTTTTTTTTTCCCTTTTTATATATTTATCTGCATTCCTTTTTTAATTCTTATATTTATTCCATATATTATTTCTTGCATATTTCTTTTCATTACTAATCCATTCTCTTTTCAGGCATTCTTCCTGTCATAATATATTTAGACATCCTTTTTAGTGATAGTACTAGGTACTTCATTGAAATATTTTTCTATCATCTCTACAATTTCATCCCATGTTTTATGATTTTGCTGAGATGTCAATCTCAAATATTTTATTACCTCCTGTATATATTCTTTCTGTTGGGTTTGATGCTGGATGTCTAATGCTAGTAAAATTTAATTGTATTCCCACACTCTGTGAAAAATTCTTCATTTGCTCATTAGTAAAATAGGTGGCATTGTCTAAAATAATTTGCTCTGGTTTACCTACTTCTACTATGAATTTTGTTAAAAGATTTTTAACAGTTTTAAAATTTGTCCTTTTTGTAGAATAAATTTTAATAAATTTTGAAAAATGATCCACTATTACAAATATATGTTTATTATTATTATAAGTTGGTATCAAATTACTAACAAAATCTATTGATATTATCTGTAAAGGTTTTGTTGTGATAATACTTTTTGTTTAATTTTTATTAATTATATTTTTATGTTTACTTAATTGACAAACTTGACATATTGTTACTAATTTTTTAGTTAACCCAAATCTTGTGAACTTATATAGTTTTCTAAATATTAACCAAACTTTTCTAATCCCTATATGTATGTATTTCGATGTTAATATGTAATGACCTGTTCTGCCAATTTTGTGATAACGTATAGTTCTTCACCATTTACTATTTTATTATATTACCATTTTTGTTTATTGTTCCTCTTTTTCTTTATTTGTTAATTTGTACTGATCTTGCCTAATTTGATTTTCAGAAAACAAACCTATATTATTTTTTAAAACATTTATTCCTATTTTTATCTGTCTAGGAGTATGTGTTTTTCCCATTTCCATTCTCGTTAAAGTGTCTGTGATGAAATTTTGTTTTCCTGGTATATGCCTAATTTCAAATTTATATTCTTACAATAATAATGCCCATCTAATCTATTACTTGCATATTTGCAATTCACAATCGACATAAGTGCTTCATGATCAGTTTCAATATAAAATTCTGCCCCTAATAAATAAAATCTTAATTTAGTAATGCAAAATATAACACTTGCTAGTTCTAATTCTGTGACAGTGTAATTTCTTTCATGTTTTTTAGTGATTCTGGAAACAAATGATATTGGAACTTCTTTTCCATTTTGTATTTGTATCAAAACTCCTGCAAATCTTGACAAAGATGCATCAGTTCTCAACACAAAAGGTTCATCATAGTTTGATGAAATATTTTCAAATTTTGAATAAATATGTCCTTAATTCAGAAAATGCTTTTTCCTGTTCGTCTCCCCATTTCCATTTAATATCTCTTTTAAAAGTAGTATTAATGGTAATTCTTTTATTGCTTAAGTCTGAATTAATTTTAAAATAATTCAATATCCCTAAAAATCCTCTAAGAGTTCTTAAATTATGTGGCCTGACATACTCTCTTATTGTTTTAATTCTTTCAGGATCCATTTCTACTCCTTTTTCATTTATTTTGTAACCTAGATAACTAATTTCCTATTGAAAAAATTCACATTTATCTATATTTATTTTAAGCCCTGCTTCATCTAATATTTGAAATACTTCTCCCAAATATATTAATATGTCATCAATGTAATGTAAAGCAAAATTTTCATACTTGTCAAGTATTTTATGTAATACTCGTTCTAAAGCTGGACAAGCCGATTGTAAACCATATGGAACAACACAAAATCTATATACAACACCTTCTATAGAAAAAAACCCCTATAATTTCCTTGAATTTTATGTAGTGGTATTAAACCAAAAACTGTGTTTCAAATCTATTTTTGAAAATATTTTGCATTTGTGATTTTACCAAAAATAGTTTCTATATTTAAAGGAGATCATATTTTGAATCGTTATTTTATTTAGCTCTCTAGCATCTAAACATAATCTAAGCTCACCATTCTTTTTTTTCAACTACTACGATAGGTTGATGTAATTACTGTTACTTTCTGATACCTTGTTTTACCATTTTCTAATTATCTTAACTTGTTCGCGGTAATTATAAGGAATTGATAGTTCTTTGATTTGAATTTTTCTGTCTTTTACTTATATTGTGCACATACTCTTTTGCAACTCTTGATTCATACATAATCAACTTATCATATTTATTTAATAATTCATCAAAAATATCTTTTATGTTTATCATTACATTTATATTTCATTTCATTTATTTCATCTTTTATCTCATAATAATTATTTTCTATATCTCTCTGTCATACCCTTTTGTACACAAATATTTTTTATTTTCATTATTTCAGTTTTTCTTTATAAAATTCAAAAATTTTCATTCATTTCCAAATTTTTGCTATATAGTCAATCTTGGCTTTTTACTTTTTCCAATTGATCAGTACTCTAAAATTACATCAAATCCCATATCTTAACTACTAATAGTTGTAGTTCAATATTCTCTCAACAATTTCCAATTTTTAAATTTATATATTGATTTGATTTAGCTAGTTTTTTCCATTTATACCCACTGAATTTGTTTTTAAGCATCTTTTACGAATATTTTTAACTTTCATGAAATCTTTCAAACAATTTTCTTCAATTAAAGATGCTTCGACCCTGTATCTATTAATATTTTTATTATTTTATTTCCTATTTTTCCTTTCAAAATATTAATCCTATATTTTGTTCATTTTCCATATTTTCTTCTTTCATAATAAATTTATCGGGTGTTGGTAATTTGTGTTTTCCAGCTCAACATATGGTTTTCTCTAACAAAATTTTGTTCTGCCTGGGCTAGTTGTGGGAACATTTACTTGATTCATTTCCTCTTGACAATACTTGTCCCTCTCTTTTCAGTGCAAATTTTCTGCACTTTGACATCTCCTTATTTAAATATACCCCTTCTGTTTCATTATCATTTGTTAGATATTATTCTTTTCAAATATTATTTTGTGGTTGTCTGTTGTAATATGTCCTTTGTCCTTGAAATTGCTGAGAGTAATTTGATTGTTATATTAAAAATTATTCCTATTTTGCTATAATTGTTATGTAATTTTGATTTCTTTTGATAACCTTGATTTTGCTATATTGCCTATCATTATTCCTATTTCTATCATAGTTATTATTATTAAACTGTCTATTATTTCTATTATTATATTGGTTCATATACCTATATTTTGATTATTATTGTAACTATTCCTATTGTTATTTTGATTACTTTTGATAATCATTGCTATTGTTTTGTAAATTCCTTGTTGGTTATTATCCCAACTTCTATACGATAAACGTCCTCTCTAACCTCATAAATATTGACTAAGTCTCTCCATACCTCATGCATGTTTATGACTTCAAAAATTGCCTGTTTAAAATACCTACTTATATTTCCCACTATTTTTTTCCTCTCTCATAACCGATCTAAATACTGTGCCATTGCAAAAATTTGATTGTCTAATTGTTATAGTTCATACTCTCTTCTCATAAAATTTTCCCAAAATTTTAAAATTTATCTCTAATGTTTAATTGTGCTTTTTCCCCCCAATATTTTCAAAAATAAATTTTCAAAAAATCTTGAAAAAAATTTTATATTCTTTCCTGGTTTTAAACCATACAAAGGGATTCAAATACTGCCCAAAATTTTTTCACCTTCTATATCATTAATATGTCTAGTTTTTTTTTTTTATTTTTTTTAAAAAAAAGTGAGGGGAAAAAAAAATTTTTTTATGTTGCCCTCAAATTTATTATTTATTTGAAATTCCATAACAATTATTAATGATTTTTGCTCTCTAAATTATTGTCTGTTCTTCTTGATTTAAAGTTTTATCTTTTCTACATTTTTAGTTTTTATTCTCTACATTTACTATTTTTTTATCAAGAAAATTATTTCTTTTTTTAGCTCTTTCTTGTTTACTATTGATATCTAATTTCATGTTTTTTTATTTTTTCATCCCTCCCTTTTTCCTACTTTATTATTGATGGTAGATATTTCTGTGTTCCTGAAATTCTTTATTTTGTTGTCCTATTTTTGTTTCAAATTGTTTATGAGCTCAAAAAACCCCCTTTTTACTTTGTTGTGATTTAGTTTGTATTTTATTTTCTATACTTTCCATATTTTTCTTTATATCCTTTTATATTTTTTTCACTTTTTCAATCTTTTTCCATACCCCCTGTGTTTTCTTTTCAACTCTTTTTATTTCATTTGGATAAACTTTCTTTTCATTTCATTTTTTTATATTTCCTTTTTTTTCTTTCCACCCTTTTTTCCTCCATTCTTTTCCCATACTTTCTCTCATTTACCATTCATTTTTTTCTATTTGCTCTTTTCATTTCATTTTTCTATATTTCCTGAATTTTTTTTCCCATTTGTTTTATTTCATCTTTTATACTTCCTATATTTTCATTCATTCTTACTGAATTTTCATTCATATCATTTTTCAATCTACTTTCATACCTGCTGAATTTTGTTTCATTTCATTCATATCATTTTTCAAACTTGCCATATTTTTATTCATATCCTTTCTCATACTTGCTGAATTTTTATCCATTTTTTCATCCATTCTTGCCATATTTTCATTCATACCTGCTGAATTTTTATCCATTTTTTCATTCATACTTTCTTTTATTTCATTTACCATAAGCTGCATCATTTTCTGAAACTGACTCTCTGTTTGTGTAATCTCACTTTTTATTTCTATCTCTCTCACCTTTTTCTACTTCTCCCCTTTTTCCTGATCACCCTGTCTCTATCTCTGCAACTTCTTTTCCAAACCAACTTTCTTACCATCTTCAAACCATTTTTTATTCAACAATATCTTTAAAACCTTTACACCTTGAAATGCCAATTGCAATATTCACCCAGTGTTTTAAGAAATAATATTTTTCCTTTTACTTGCCCTTACTCTGCCTTGAAATGATATATTGCCCTTACTTTGCTTTTTCTCGCCTTTTCCTCATTAAATATTATGAAATGATATATTGCCCTTACTTTGCCTTTTCTCGCCCTGATGAATACCAAGAAATACTATATTTCCCTTACTTGCCTTTTTTCGAGCCTTTTCCGCCCCACGTTTTGTGCGCCCCTTGTTATGTTTTGATATATTGAACTAATTATTTTTTTTTTTAACTTTCGCCCCTACTTTTTTTCTTTGATATGTTATGATAAAATTTGGTTTTATATTTTTTTATTTCTACCCACTTTTAAAAGCAATTGGTTTTGGTTTTATGAATTGAAAAATATTTGGAATTGTTTTTTTGTATATTGAGAAGTAATTATTCTTGGGATTCTTTTGTGAGCCAAATTGATATGATAAAAAAGATATTTTTTGCCCCCCGTAATAATTTGCCAGGAACGTCACTGCTCTCGTCACGCTACCAACAATTATTATTCCCCACCTCAGTTGAACTCAGTTGGCACGCCCCCGTCTCCCGATTGTCGGTTCAAAGCAATTCAGCCACTACTTGATATGTCAAACCGCTATTCAATGGTCGTAGGTATGTTTGTTGGGCCCAGGAAAGAACAAACAACAAATATCAAAAAGCAATTATCTCCTTTTTTCAGGAAGACTTAAAATACCTGCCTACGAGAAATAACTTATTTCTAATGGAAAATATACAAGTATTCACGGATAATCATAAAATTTCAATCATGGATAGGTAAACAGAACCTCACTTTTTACGTGACTGTCTAGTTTTCTGTTATTGTTCAATATAAGGTAAAATAACGTTCTTCAAATGTGCAATTGGTTATTAGTGAAATAGTTCTGGACCGGAAATACACTATGAAAGTTTTTATACCTGGTTGGAACTGTTGTTGTTCAAAACTATACCATAAAACAGGATGTCTCCTCTCTCCATTCACTGTCAGGACTGCTATACCAGTATCAGGAACTATTCAGATGCGGAAATCAGCATAAGGATCCGTGGATATGTTATATACCATTAAGGTAATATTATTTTTGTTTATCAAATGATGGAATTATTCCATTTTTCTTATAGTGAAATTTCTGCGTGGCATCCCTTTTTAAATTTATTTTCGATCTCTCGAAGCTTTGTTTTTCTGTCGCGTAGATACCTATTTTCCTCCTTGTTTTCAATTTGAATTTTCAAATTCGCACACTAAATTTGTCTTTTTTCACTGTTTATGTTTATATTGCATCATTTATATTACAATTCTTTTTCCATTCTTATCATTATTTACATATTTGAATAATAATTGCTTCTGATACCATCTCATTGCTATTTCCTCACAATTTCTATTTTACACCTGACCATCTATTTCCCTGATTGGCTGTTTTCATAAAGACGTTTGCTGTTCTCTCATTGGCTACTATTAGTTAGCTACAATTTCATATACTGTATGTTTCCAATTTATAAATGTTGATTACTTTTTATTCATGACAATTTTGTACATTTGGACTTTTTTGTTGTCTTTTGAGCAAATATGGGTTATAATAATTTTGACAGTGTATGAAATTGTTTGTTTTATAGTACTTTGACATTACTATCTATCCATATCATACCTAGGCTCACAATATACATAGTGTTTCAAAAGTTATTCACAAACAAACTCTTGAAATTAATAATTATTTATTATTTATTCTTTTTGTGGTTTTTATTTTTAAAATTTAAATATAATATATATATATATATATATATAATATATATAAATATATATATAACGTAATCGTTTGTTGAGAAAGATATCCTTTCCAATATCGTCCTTTCATCAGATGACTTCTAATGATCACATTTCTGTCACAACAAATATTGTGATGATTACCTGAATATAAAGCCCAAGGTCCATTTTGAATAGATTATGAGAAATCAATCCTGGAGCTTGCTGAGATCTTGCCAAAATAAAAATGGCATCCCTCTTCAACGAACACGTCGAACCATCCCAGTTACTGAAGGAAATATATTGTGGTAAAATACTGGCCTAAAATAAAATATATCAAATAGAGGAATTCATTTCCGATCATTGATATACCTGATAATACATCTCATTTCCGATAGCACAATACATCAAGAGTTCAGATAAAGCTGAGTAAATGAACAGAATCATCATGATGGAATGAGATAATGCTGGATGATCTTGCTGAAATCATAGTGAAAAAAGAAAAATATAGGAAATATTTTATCATTATTGTTTCAAATTCCATAACCATTGATTCGAAGTTATTGTGAAAATTGGTTATTTTCAAAATGTACAATAACAATTTCCCCAGCCTGAATATTCTTAGTGAGAGTTTTATGGAAATATATTTCAAACTAGCTGCCCGTTAGACGTTGGTCTGTACAAATTTGCATATTCTCTGATTTTTTTTTCCGAAAACTTTCGTCCGCTTATTTTTGGAACGTAGTTCCTTATCGCGCGTTGCGAAAGAGGGCTAGACGGAATAAATTAAGACCAAAAGTTGTAACGAGACTTTCGCTATGGTTA
This sequence comes from Gonioctena quinquepunctata, assembly GCA_018342105.1. Taxonomy (NCBI): domain Eukaryota; kingdom Metazoa; phylum Arthropoda; class Insecta; order Coleoptera; family Chrysomelidae; genus Gonioctena; species Gonioctena quinquepunctata. Next base: position 6,830 of record JAFIRS010005668.1, on the reverse strand, counting down.
TAAGCCGTGCGGCGTGCGCGTGTTTCTCTGTCTGTCTCTCTCTATCTCTCTCTCTCCCTCTCTCTCATAGAAAGCAAGACAGTTATTTTCGTTTCGTCTTTCTATTTCACATTGAACAGTGTGGTGTCGCGACGATTATTTTTGTTGAGTGTATACAGGTTTTTTGTACATAATAAATTATAAAAAATAATGACAATAATGACTCCTGACAGTGTTTTTTAGTACAGTAGAGATTTTATACAGACAATAATAAATGCTTATGTATTTTTAGCAAGTACGCATTATAACCTCTCTTTACTATTGTGCTAACCAAGTCATACGCGTTATAATCTCTCCATAATTGTGTGTTCAGCAAGTGTACGCGTCATAACTTCAATAAATTCAGAAGCAAATTATATTTTAATATTACAATATCAATGCGTATGTATTTAGCAAGCCGTGCGTGTTCTAACCAATACGCTGTTGTGTTTAAATCAGAATATGTAATATATATATATATATATATATATTATATATATTATATATATATAAAATATTATTATAACTTAAAAATAAAAATTATTACAATTCCTTCACTGATTAATCGAAAGGAACTTCGTTCCATCCGGGTGTCCCTTGACAACTCTCAAGTTTTTTACTATATTTTTCTTCGTGTTGTTTCATTCAATTCATGCCTGTGACTCTGTCCGCTTCCTGTTATATCGTTCACTTATTATGCCGTTATCCCGTTATCCTGCTATCCCACTATCCCGCTATTCCACTTTCTCGTTATCCCGATATCCCGTTATCCCGTCATCCCGCTATCACGCTATCCTATCATCCTATTATCCAGTTATTCCGTTATCCCGTTATCTTGCAATCTCGTTATCCCACTATCCCATTATGCCGTTATCCCGCTATCATGTTGTCCCATTATTCCGCTATTCTGTTATCCCGCTATCCCTCTTTCCCGTTATCTTGCTATCTCGTTTTCAGTCATCCTGTTATTCCGCTATATCGTTAGCCTGCTATCCCGCAATCCAGTCATCTCGCATTCCCGATTCCCGTTATGGATAGCACGAAGATATTTTCCGTTTTAAAATATCTGTGTATATTAATTTTTATGGCGATTGGTTGAATGGTATGGAAGTTGATGCGCTGCAGCGAGTTCTCCATGGAAAAACACTTTTAAAAAAGGAATCAACCATATATGTCCTTCCTAGCGTCAGGTATGATCGAGAGTGCATATACAAAAATTGACACAACGGGGCCAGGAGGGCAGTCTTCAATTGCCCTTGACTGGATTCCGAACCTTGGTGCTGACTGCACACTAGATGATTCTATTCTACTGAAACTCTCCATTCAAACTCCGGTGTGTTCCGCTATCACTGCTTCGGCAAGCTGGTCGGCAGGGCTCGGGACAGTAGTGGACTACGTCGGTAGTTGGCACACACTTTCAATGCTGGTGGTCGAGCGTGACGGCTGTTGCTGGACTCGGTGGGATACTCCTCCTTTGAATGCTTTCCGAATGGATTGCTAGTCGGTTTCCCTCTTCTTATTGCCTAGCTGACGTCTGTACGCAATCCGTACATTTTTATCAACAAACTTACGATATTTTCGCCCAACACCACTTCGGAAATTCTGGCCGGCAGCTCTCGGCTCTGTATCCCTAGACGTGACGGAAGGTTCCTATACCTGGCGACAACTGTCTCGGACTACAAGTTCAAAGCGGCGCAGTTTCAAATTATCCGATTAGAAACATCTTTGTACTCGCTATGTTTCGATACAGCGCGGTGCTTTTCATCGCGCGTCTCACGTCTCACGCAATAGTTTCGGTGAAAATCCTCCTAGTTTTTCGAATAATGTTTATTCCACAGATTTAGTACGAATATGGATTGTATTTTTAGGCCTTTTGATAACAGAGATATACTTCCAACTTTAATAAAGGGTTTTTGGTTGTCTACATGAAACTGGAGAATAGTAACTTCGTTATGAAGGTGTCATCCACATATCTTAGAAACAGTTTTGGTTTGTATTCTGCTTTCCGTATAGCTAAGTCCTCAAACCACTCCATGTATATGATGGCGATTATCGGAGATGAAGAAGTTGAAAAAAGAGCCGATGCTTTTCTTGTAAACATGAGTTGTGTAGGCAGCACTATAGTAATTCCAATATCGCTTCGACGGGATAGTCAGTCCTTCCATGACGCTGGTTATCCTTTTCTAGTTTTTCTTCAATGATGCTGAGATATTCCTTTATTGGCACATTGGTATGAGGCTTCCCGCGTCGAAGCTGATGAAACGAATTTCTGTTCCAATTTCAACATCTCCCATTGGGTACACGGAGTGCTTAGAGCTGCTATTTCTTTGAAAATATTATGATGTTGGTATTGCGGTAGGTTGAAGTTTGGTGAGTTTCGAGAGCTGATGATTGGTGGCATGCCTGGTTTGTGACTCTTCGAAAGACCATAGAGATGGGTTGAGGTCTTTACTACGAATGAAGAAAGACATTGAGACGGTGTGACCCCGGGTCTTGTTAGATAACATACATTCCTAGATCTTGATGGGTAGGGGGAGTGTTTTTTATCAAAGAAGACTCTAGCGTTATGAAGTCAACTATGGGAAACATCAGAGCATCGTCTGATGATGGAATATCATTCAGAAGGACCACATCTCAAGCAGGTAGTTAGAATCATCATCAACACTTCCAAGAAAAGGATTTCCGATGACAAGAATCTATCAGAAAGTAAGTAAAATTCCTTCGATGATTTCTTTTCCTCTCCTGCAACCAAAGTTATGAGATGGTTCGACAACTGATCACAAGTTCAAGACGATATGAAGAGAACAAGGTGAGTATGAATCACTTCATAGGTATAAGGTCCATACACTTCTTAGGTAACGTTGTATGTACTTCCTACGATGCAACTTCAGCACTACGCTACCATCTCCCAATCACATTTTCTCAAAAATTTGTCATCTAGAATTGAAATACACACTCCATTGATCAATCTGAGCATACAAATATCCATCTTAGGAACAGAAAGGACAAATCTGGAAACATTAAAGAGATGTGGATACTCAACTCAACTTCAACGATACCCTGTATTGTTCCAATAATATTTCTCTGCTGAAATGACTTCCTGAATCATACAATACACTTTTAATTCAAGCTGACCAATATAATGATAAGTTTGCAGGTAGAAAAAACGAATCTTGGAACTTTATAAGCATGTAGGAGTTTCCTTCAATTTCTACGTTACCCTGCAAATTTTCAATAATGTCTATCTACTTATTTCACACCTCAAATGAAAGAATATACTTTCTTGATGAAGCTGATAAAAATGATAGTATCTTTAGAGTTAGTAAAACCAAATCTAGGAAATATTAAAACCAAATCTAGGAAATATTATGAACATATAGGATGACATTTCAACTTCTACACTACCCTGTCGTCTTCCTAGAATATTTCTCTACTAATCCAATATATCAAATGAAATAATACATTTTCTTCATCAAGCTGGTATGCTTTTCACCCACCTTACCGAGCTTGAGAGTTGAAAATAGAGTTCCAAAGTAAAAGTTGTCCTGTAGCGTGAGTTATCAACAAGACGTCAAAGCCCAAGTTTAGGGCTGAAATTTGGAAGATGCCGTAGTTTTTCAGACGGGAAATCTGGTTCTAACTGTACAACAGATATCTTAGACCACTTTTATGCAAGTTTCAGATTGCAAATCCATTCGGGAAATTCGAAAATTGTCAAATTCCAGTCGGAAGATTGGGAATTCTTAGAAACAAAATGCGTCTCCCTGGATACGATCCTTTTCCTATAAAAACAAGCACCAAATCGATCAGAAATCACTTCCGCTTGGGTCCTGGTCCTGACAACATCTCCTGCTATGGAATTATATTCTGGTAAGGTGACTTGAATCATTTTTTAATCCATTTTTACTGAAACTGAAATTATATCTATGAATTGAACTTTTATTATGAATTATGACAGTTGACATGGTGGAAGTAGTTCAAACCGAAGCGGTCGACTGTAAGTTGTATTTCCACGGCGAGTTTTTCGATAGGAGTATTTTAACGAGTGGTTATTTATCGTTTATTTAGATAAATGATGAGATTGGTATAATCCGATTATTTTACAGGTGATTGTTTGCACATATGTACTTGCGTATTGTTCTACTAACATTTTATGGTTATTTCTTCCTTAAGGTGAACAGAATGGTTTGATATGTTGAATAAATTTCACAGGTTATGACTTATACATATAATACATATATATTGCTTTACTAATGTTCGTTTATTAATTTTGTCTATAGCGTAAAATTATTATATTGGTATATTTAGTTCATATTATAGGTAGATATATCGTTCTTCACTAACACTTATTTGTAATCATTCTCCTCTATTCCTATGATAATATGCTATTGGTATATTTTATTGAATTTCCCTGGTTATGGTTTATACATACGATCTATATATTTATTTTTCACATATTACTCATTATTCACCACACACATCATCACCTCCGGAATAAACCCCGTCGAGGTACCCACATAACACCACAACCTCCGGAATAAACCCGTCGAGGTGCACACATACCACCTCCGGATAGGCCCCGTCGCGGTACCCACATCACCACCTCCGGAATAAACCCCGTTGAGGTACCCACACACCACAACCTCCGGAATAAACCCCGTTGAGGTACCCACACAACACCACACTCCTCAGGAATCCACCCAGTGTAGTCCCATACTCCTCACTTTCGTTTTGGAATAAGCTTAGTGAATATCCATGGCCTATGTTAATTGACTGATTTAAAATATAGGGCGTAAAACCTCAGGTGAAAGTGTATGATTAATCATTAATTTTGAGATATTTGATCTTCCGATTGAGTTATTGAAGATTGACCCTCATAGACCAATAAAATCGTGTGGCAAATGTTCGACATTCATTTATATATTGTCATGTTCTAATATAGTTCTCTTCCTTAGGTACTGGGAAGAAGAGGAAGGATCCAAAATGGAATTTACTAGTACAACACAATTACCTTCGGGAAGTCCAGGTCTGTAATGAATAGGAATGATAACTATCTTCAATTATTCAGAATTTTTTTCTCATTCCCTTTATTTGATATTCTCCATTCATCATCACTAACCAGTCAACTCAGTTAAATTATAGAGTCCTTTTCGGCCGGGGTTAAATTGTGTTTACTGATAACATCAGGGGTGAAATAGGGTTTTGCACAACTGTGAATTTGTGGAACTGAATATGTTTATCATTGTCTCATTTTTTGCTCATTGCCATAAATAAATCCCGGTTTTGCAACATTGTTACTAAAAAGTGACCGTGGAAAGGTTTTAAGGGTTTGGTGGGTGGGGTGCCTCAAAACATTCATTAAAAAGCGGGGGATGTCCTGGAAACTCCATGATGTGGGGGAGTAAATATATTATGGACTATTCACACACGTTGTCGGGGAAAATTCATGGGAACTTAGGTAAGATATCAGACTGATGAATTTTTTTGACAGTCTCACAAATTTGTATTTTGAATACCCCAAAAAACACAACAGTCTGCCCTCCGTGACCTTGAAGAAATTGTAAAGGAAGGAAAATTGAAATTTTTATAATTGTTCCTGGTTTTAGTCAAAAATACTTAATGGTGGAATATATCTAGGTCAAAATAGTCGAAGCCTGTAAATACCCTTTCCTCAGTTATAGTATATATTTTCTCTAAATTGATTTTAGTACTTGACTATGGCTTGACGTTTATAGCTAAATTGAGAAATGTTGGAAAAAGTATGTTTGTAGTGCTACCTGTTCTTTCCCTTTTCATGGGGTCCCAACTTTGCCTAAAAAATTATAAAAAAAATAGAACGTACTGTAAAATGGCCGAGGATGGTAAGGTTTTTAAGTATGGGTGCACACAAAAAAAATCTCGGACTAGTCACTAGGTCCTTGAGTCTAGCAACTCCTTGGTTTTTCGTCTTTTAAAATTACTATAGTTTATTCCTTAATTGGCGATAAAACAATCTATAATTTTTAAAAAACACCGGCAGGTATCTTGGCATGAAACAAGGTTACACCCTTATATAATCCAATTTTCTCCTTCAAAAAATCTTTACATGGGAGGGATGCAGATTTGAAACCGAGATGATTTTTTTAAGATGAACTCTTATATTATCTTGTGGAAAATGTAAAGCCTTTAATCGTTGAAATGTTTTTCAAACAATGGGAATTAATTCGATATATGTATTTTTTGTTTGTCTTTTTTTTCTCTTAGCTGGGCGGGCTTTTGTACCCGAAAGAACCAAAAAAAGAACATTGGAAAATTGGGGCTCCCCTTTCAAGGGCTCTCTATATAAGGCGTTTGCCGACAAAAAAAATGCTATACTAGGCTAAACTTCGTAGAGTAGATGGATTGCAGATCCCGCTACCTGAAGTGGGCTGAATTCCAGAGCAACAAAAAAAAAGAAGGTAAAAAAAAAAGGTTAAAAAAAAGAAAGTCGCCAAGTTTTTCCAATCAAAATAACACCGGGGTGGGTTGGTTTAACATGTTTCGGTGTTTCCCAAAAAATCAACCCCTGAAGTGGTGAAATGAATGGTGAAAAATTAAATGGAAACCGTAATTTCAAAACCCGGGGTTCTTTCGCTGTCAAATCAATTATGACATAAAAAAAAATGGATTACGACAAAAAGGCATGAAGCGATAGGGATAACGGGATAAAGGGGAAAGGGATTAGGGGATGATCGGAAAAAGGATAACGGGAAAACGGGAGATGGCATAACGGGAAATGAGCAAAGCCACGGTTTTGGCCTAAAAACCAGAAGGGGAAAGAGCAAATGAATAGA
>JAFIRS010005667.1:0-51809 GCA_018342105.1 Gonioctena quinquepunctata | reverse complement strand
CACCCCATACACAACGGCCCACCTTTCCGACCATCCCCAGGCCCTCATCCCCCCACCCTACCCACATACAACCACCCCACCCCTCTCACCGCCATCTTTTCACAAACCCCTCCCACAACGAACCGCCCATGACCGCCACCATCATCCCTACCCCCACCCGAAAACCACCCCCTCAACCGCTCGCCAAAACCCACCCCAAAATAGGGGTTGCGCTCGTACCGGCAGAGCATATCTACTTACAATAATGCTAAAATGGACTGGTGCACCATCATGCATGAACTAGAAGTGATGTCTCAACTGTAGACGAATTACTTCAAGAAGAACAGGTGTTTCATCCTGTAGGAAGAGTGTAAGGTAAGAGTGTCCTGTTAGTCGTTGTGAGAGGAAATATGGACCGATTAAATGATCATCAAGTACCCCGAACCATATATTTACTGAAAACTGATGCTGAGAAAGATCTTCAAAAATTCCATGTGAATTTTCCTCAGCCCAGAGGTGATTGTTATGTAAATTTCGTTAAACTGTCGTCCAAAATTAGCCTCGTCAGAGAACGAAACGCCATTTGAAAAATTAGGAATTTGAGGGATTTGATGAAGAATCCAACGGCAAACAAATAGGCGCGGAAAAAAGTCTCTAGGTAGTAGAGCTTGCACACGTTGAATATTAAATAGATACAATTGCTGTTCTTTGAGAATTCAGTATGTTGGCAATTTTTCGAGTACTTGTTTCAGGTGACTCCGCAATTAACTGTTATGCCCTGTAATTACAGAAATGCATTTAAAGATAATTACCAAGACGAAACCATTGTATACCGAATGCTTACATGACTCATCTAGGAGAGCAAAACAAAGTTTATTGATTGCTACCCGTTACAGTCACAGCGAGATAAGGAAGTCAGTTTAAATAATTACCAAAACACCCGTCCAAAGTCGATAACACACCGCATCATTAAAAAAGTAAACAAACTCGTAATTCACCCGGGGTTCGACCCGTCTAGACGCCATAAATTCACCGCGTATGACAGTCATTAAATATAACTTTTCCCCGAGAAGGCATAAAATTATGTTTTATATATTTTTATCTATGACAGAAACAAAACAACCCATTAATTATTTTTATTACGACCAGTTGAAGATAATTATAATCGCTAGGCGCGGTTAGACAAATTATCACGTGATCCGATGAAGGGTTATAAAAGCGTGAGTTTCACATCAACAAGGGGCATTTCGATGTTCGACAGTGAACTAGAAACATGTCATCCTCAAAAGTTAGGTTAAAAAGTTAGTCGAGCTACAGTATCGTACAATAATAATGAGAGTTTCCCAATGAGTGTAGTGAAATTCAGCAAACATAGAAACTCAACCGATTCAAATCAAGTATTGAAGCTCCTAGTAAGAACACGAGTGAACAGTATAGTTTCCACAAATTGTCAAAGCTTCCAAAACAGAGATAATAACGGGATTCCGCAATTTCAATGGTTCACGATCACTTAGAAAAACCTTATCTGTATACGAATATACCGGACGAATTAATTAGAATAACCGATTGACGCGGGAGAAAACGAACTGATAATAATAAATTCTAATCTAATTGCCGTTTAAAACTACTCCAGTGAATAAGTGTTAAACAGGGTGAGTCTCATGTTTGTTTTTCTGTATTTATGTTTATGGCAAAACCCAACCCATTAAAATGTGTATGTGTCTATAAAGTATGTCCATAGTTTTCAAGATCACCAAGTTTTCAAAAAGAGAATTATTGTTAGTCGTTTGCAGCACTTGATTGCAAGATTTCTTTTAGTAGAATTATTTCTATTGTGAAGCCCATTGCAGAATTATCTGCCAATACGCTACATTAGTTTTCATTGTATGAATATTGTTGCCTATCATTCGTCCATAGACGATTGAGAGAATTGTGTGAAGTTTTATCAAATATATATATATACATTCTTAACATTTTATGAGTGCCTTATTATTTTATTAAATCATTGATTGGTTCGAATCTTTCTGAACGGTAGTATTTCCTGAATAAACAGCCCATGTTCCGGTATTGAAAGAAAGGATATTGATATTTGTAGGCCGCTCCATATATCATATCCGGTTCGACTATATTCAGATAGTCGATGCTTTTAATACTGTTTTTCCAACCTAACGAATAACGTCTGGTATTACAGGTGTGGTGGGTTAATTCACAACACCCCGTAGTCCAGTCTTCAACATAACTATAGAGAACTGCTTCTTCTAGTTACACAGTTCGTATTTCTCGAGGGCCCCCTCAGTCAGCCGTTTGTTTCTTAAATGTACCATTTTCGCGCAAACGTTGGTGAAGACGAGCAAATATTGTGTGATGGGGTACCCTACGTCCTGGATACAACTCAGCATACAATCGTCGAGCTTGCCGACCATTTCCATTACTTCGACCATAGACAAAATGCATTTGTATAATTTTCCATTCTTTTCGATAAAAGAAAAATTAATTACTCATTATCCTTAATGTTATACCAAACTTCAAGTTCGAAAATGAAGGAACGCTAATTTGACATCTCGTTGTAATATTCGTATCATACAGAATGTTGACAGTAGCCTACTAGCATCGCTACTAGATAATGTATTAAAGTAATGACAAATAAGCGTTAAGATGTTTTATTTTTTTGCATAAAAATGGAGCTCCATACCGAAAAAACCAGTCAAAATTTTTCGTCACAAATTGAACGAGGAATTCAAAAATGATTCAATTTGAAATATCTCAGTGGCGTAACATTTTTTTCTTTAAAAAAATTTAGCTCATAACTTGTATGCGCGCCAATGATTAACATAAAATTCTCAATTGCATGTCAAAAAATGCGCAATCTCATCGAATTTCATCTGCATATCTGGACTGGTTTCAGAGAAATAAATAAATAGTCAGTTTTTAAGTAAAACTTTAACACCCCGTATCTCGGAAAACGAAGCATTTGCGGACGAAAGTTATACGCAAACTCTCATCATTTTTTCATGCAGAATCACCCCCTGAAGTTCGTCGCACTTATTCACTAACACCCTGTATAAACGACATTACAACGAAATGACTATGGAATTTGTCCAACAGGACAGGGCCTCGTCTTTTTATATCACAATTGCATTATCTAGCACTACAGTATTATTTTTTTATCTCATCCCTTGAATTCTCATTTTTTCATTCACTGCAAGAGAAGGAATAACATGTTTTCTATATTCTCAAGTTAGCCACAGCTTCACTTTAACATGAAGTTTTCCTCAAATCAACATATCTGAGACAAATCCGCAGTGTTGACGCATTTCAGCAGTTTGTGAGAAATTGATAAAGGATTAACATTATATGAAATAAATTACAACAACAAAAATATATTCATGAGGTGCGATCGTACATTTTCTCCAATTTCTCTCACATTCATGCCGAATTGCACAGTCATGTCTCAATTCAATAGATATAGGAGGAAGCTTGAAATTGAATGATTATCAGAATCACAGGAAAATTAAATTTCTCCACTGGAATCTGATCGAACTCCTTTTCCACTCACTTGTCGTTCGAACCGTAAAGTTTGCTGTATATTTGCATATTTTTCCGAGCAAAAATTTCCGCTTTCAAATTCTGAGGGTAATAAAAAAGTTCGGATAACCTTACCGCATACAGCAAAGAATTCCAATAAAAAGTTGCCAGATAGGCGAATATATTGTTACAGTTATTACATCTTGATCCGCGGGAAAAGTAACAGAAGGAGTGAGTGGAGTTGGATCCAAGTTGGCAGCCAGATTTCAAGCGTGATATTCTAATTTAAAGTTGTAAAATGCAGTTGCTACTTCAGATGTTTTGAAAGCTATTTCCCGGATTTATGGATGTCGGAAAATGTGGCACAAGTCGGTTATACCAAAAATACTTAGGGGGAGATTTGTCTTCTCTATGCCGAGAGACGATGACCCGAATGGTGGAAGGGACAGGATAGCCAAAAGTTACTTTTTTTAGGTTTTGGCTAAACATAAAGTTGCCTGGTGATAATTCACTGAAAAATAATAGGTTTTTATATAGATGAAAAAATCGTGGAGAAAAACAATTCCTCAAATGTACATTGGTATAGGTGCATATTCCTGCAAAAATTGGACAGACACATGCACGCATAAATCCATTTTTTAATTTCACTTGTAATACCTAGTGGTATTACAAGTGAAGGTTGAATTATTTCCGGAAATTTTTTTGAACTCATGAATATTTTGATAATTTTCTAAAAATATTCATGAGCGCGAAAAAATTTCCGGAAATAATTTAATCTCGTGTGGTATTCGGTAACAAAATTTCACACCAGATTGTGTTTGAAAATTAAATAATTTTAGAATTTATTTTTTGACTCTTAACAATTTTTTTTCTTCGTCAAGACACTAGCAAAACATATAATGTTTTGATTGACTTAATTCTTTGGGACCATGGCAAGTGGGTGAAACCTCAACCTGAAATGTACTTGAGTTCCGAATATGTCAAGCGGCACGACATAAAAAAAAAAAATGTTTCGCTTCGGTCAAGAATGTAAAGAAAGTATTCGTCAGGAGATTCAGCAGTTTATACCCGCGAATTCCAAGAAATCCAAGTCAAGCATATGGAGGCAGTTTACAAACTTGTGCGAAGAAAAATCATATGATTTTAATAGAGCGGATATACCTGTGGAGGAACTGGCGCTTATTCTTGAAGACTATATGGGTTCAATATGCGGAAAAAGAACTCCGAAGACTACAAGAGTGTAGTAGAAGTTTTATGGAATTCAACAGCCAAGCAGTTGCAAGAATATTTTTTTAAAGACACAATCGAAAATTCAATCCATTTTCTGATATAGAATTTGGCAAGAGCTGCAAAGAATGCTAAGCGTCGGAAGTTACAAAAGGACCCAGCCAAGAGGAAGACAAGTTCATGCGCATTATCAACAGACGAGTAAAAAAATATTATTGAGCTTTGTGATTAAAACACCCCGCGGGGATTGCAAAAAAGTTTTTCTACATCGCTGCTCATGAATTGGCCTGGAGAGGGAATGAAGGAGCTGCAGCATGCAGAGAATATTTTGTGGGGAAAATTGATAATCAAGGAAAACCAATAGGTCGCATTGAATTAATCCGGTTTTCTCTAAAGCTACCCAAGGCGGTTCGAAAAAAATGGCTGGCAGTAAGTGGTTAGTACCAATGCCTCATCACGTGAACTCATTCTCGGAAACTGTGCTGCTTGCGTATTTTAGATGGTTGTCAAAAAAATTCAAGTCATCGACGCTATGGTCTATGTATTCGATGTTGAGAACCACTTCATCGATTAAAAATTATATCGATATCAGTAAATATCCCAAGTTACATTATTTTTTGAAACGAAAATCTTATGGTTTTGAAAGTCAAATGTCTACAATTTTTTCTTTCGATGAGATACACACTTGCTTGAAGGATTCACCCGGCTCCAAATACTCAATGACTAAGGTAAGTTAATTACTTTATTATTGCAACAAATTCTTAATGATATTAATATTGACGTTTGTTTTTGGAATTGCCATGAATCAAAAGATTTGACAGTAAATGATGTGAGAGATACCAAAAATAAAAGTACCGCGTTCCTTCCACATTTCTGGGTTCTTCTACGAGATTTCTAAAATATATATGAACCTCCGTCCACTAGATATGGACAAAATGAATTCAAGATTCTTTGTTAACTACCAGAACGGAAAGTGTGCTAGACAGGATGTGGGATTAAGTAAATTCAGTGAATTTCCTATGCAAATAGCTCAATATTTAAACTTACCTGATACCCAAAAATATACTGGGCATTGTTTGCGTAGAACTTCCGCAACGCTAGTGGATGTTTCTCGAAAAACCATTTATTTTATTTATTCCATTTATATTTGAACATTTATTTTGTAAACTGTGTACTGTATTGTAGAAGTTATTGACTTTGTCGACAAAATGTTCCATTTTAGACAATAAAGCTCACCTACTTACCTACCTAAAGCTTACGTACCCAACAAAAATATTCCCACTGTCAAATCTAGGTATCCAATTACATATTTTTCAACACCCAAATTAGCTAGCTTTCACACTACACTAAAAACATGCTGCCCAATTCAGATAAATGATACGCTGATACACACTGCGGAAACAGTGTAATTTATCGAGATCTTTTTAAACGTGAATCTTGATTGGAAACGTCAAACTATCAAATTAAGTTGAGGACACTCGGATATTACTACAAAAACATTTACTCCTATTAAGTGAATTACAGTTTGGTATAATTAATTTTGATATACGGTATATGTTTTCGGGTTCACTCCACGTTGTCCAATGATATCTTTGTCAAAAAAACTTGGAATAATTGCTTGGATTGAGCAAAACGAGTCATGCAGAACATCAAAAATCACAATGTTTTCTGGATAAGTAAACATCATTTTCATTCGACGAAAACCTAGTTGCATTTATAGAATCATATCTGACCAATCGGACCAACTTTGTTAAATTCAACAACAGTCAGTCAGAGAGGTTTGTTAGTACTTCGGACGTTCCTCAAGGTTCGATATCGGGAGCTTTGCTTTTTGCCATGTTCATTGATGATATTAAGACTATCTTCTTCATGTAGATGACTTGAAAGTGTTTCCCAAAATAACGTCAGTGGATGACACACAAAAGTTCCATGGCGCAATATGTAAGTACTGTTATGATAATGAGACCTCACTGAATGAGACGAAATATAAAATATAATACACAAAAAAAAGACTAGTTGGAAACTATACCATCAATGATGTTGAGCTAGAAAGTCCAGATAGAATCCAAAATCTGTATGTTGTCTTTACTGCAACATTTTCCTTTGATGAACATATTAACAGAATTAGCTTTGATTGCTACAGAAAACTTGGCTTCATCTTGAGGTCTGCCCATGACTCCAAACACCGAATTTGTATAATACTTTGAACTCCTATTTTTGATCCAAGTTGGAGTATTGCCGTATTATTTGGAAACCTGAAACCTCAACATAATCCGATATGCTTGAGAAAACAATTCAGATCCTTGCATTCAAATAAATATAAAATTAACCCAATATACCTATTAAACGAAAACCAAAGAACAGATTCAGAAATAATCACTCTGAATAAAAAATGGAAAAGAATACAGATTATGTTCATTTTTGATATTTCAAATAGTTTTATCAATGTACCTTATATACTAATGAGAATTAACTTCAAAGTACCGGACATAAAACTGAGAATCAGAAATTGAACCTTCAACACTCATAATGTGAATGCCCCCATCAACAATTACTTAGCCAGTGTTAACAATTTGTTGAGTTCATGCGAAATTGATTTCCCGAATATTTTTAACATCTCACTATTCTCCCATCTGGAACACATCCAGGATAGGATAAGTGCATTGTGATATTTGTTTATCATTTTTATTATTTTAATATATTTTATATAGGTACGCATCCATAAGATAACCGCTATACAGGGTGATTCAAAAGTACTTTGACAAACTCCAGGAGGTGATTCCTCACAATATTCTAATATGAATTGTTCAAATAAATTTATGTCCGGAAACGCTTCGTTGATACTAACTTTCGAAATACTAACCTTAATTTGGTATTGAGAGGTTTTTTGAGGGGTCGAATTCGAACCTCGTTATTATTTTATGAAGTAGAAAAACTCGAAGTCGTCTCCACAATATAATATTAACAATCGATTAGTTAACAGAAGGTGGAAGGTTAAAAACCATCGATTAGGTATACATGTTTCGAACCTCTATAGGTTCATCATCAGCGGAGAATGAAATTTCTACAATAAAAGAAGAACAAAGACTTAAATCCATAGGTAGTGTGATACATGGAGATGAAAAAAAAATTATTTTATTGGTTAAAGATTAAAATTATTTTAAGTCCAGAGATCATAATTTAGACCAAATGAAAACTTGAGAATTCGCCTTTAAGGGCTGTGTCCCATTTTCAAATTTAATGGGGCTAAATACATTAGCCGATGCAAAATAACAAGACGACATGAGGACCGTGAAAACAATGGTAGCAATGACTGGTGATTGACAGCACTCAAAGAGCCATCCATCTGGCAAACTGAATTGTCAAAACCTAACCATGGAGCGGCGACAGGAGAACTCCATGCACGGAACAAAGATGAACTAGATGTAAATCCAACCAAAGCAATTAATATACCATGCAAAGAGCTCAAATGTCACCTATCCATATTTGCAATATATATATATATATATATATATATATATATATATATATATATATATATCTAAGAGTAGAACAATTATGTATCAAAATAAAGAACAGTGCGTATGTGACAGACTAGTTATTCCAACGAACACCATGAAGTGTAACCTGTACTAAAGGAAGGAATACCACACCACAGAGCTAACCGGAATAACACCTGTCCAAACGAACAGATCTACTATGACATAGAACAATCGGTTTATCGGAGATCGAGGCAGAAAAAAGTTCTAATGAAATGTAAGGGAATTAAAAAAAAATTCGACAATCAAATTGTACTTGTTCATTTAAGGAAATGACGCTCGGATTGTTTATGACAGCTTGTTTTCATTGCTCTTACTCGTGGGGCGCCACCTACATGTCTTTTTCTTTTTTGAATATTCATAACTTTTTTTATCGTACTTTTAGCACAATTTTTTGTGAAAAAATCAATTTCTCTATCATATCTACGTGAAAAAGCTACCCACGTTACAAGTCGCTATAAGCAACCGTTTTCTAGATATTTGAACTAGAACATTTCAAGTCGATTATTTGATAATCGATGCGTGTTGAAGTTATTACCATTATTTTGCATTTTTCACGAGAATGCTTAGGCAAAGAATTTGACGTTTGAGTTAGTAGTTTTGGTAATTATATATTATGTGACAGTTAAACAATTTGTTGTTTTGTTGAAATGTCTGTAAGTTTTAAAACACTGATTTAAGAAAAATGCATACTTTAAATAATGATGCTTATGTAGCCGATATGCATTTCGTTTATGGCCTTGCGGATGGCAATGCGCGCGAAGCAAGACGTATTTACCAGTAGCGATTTCCTGATCGCGTACTGCCTTCAGCTCCAACGTTCACCAGTCTCCACCGTCGTTTGGCAGAAACAGGTAGCTTATAGAGGGCAGCTGATATTATTGAAACACCACGAGCTGTGTCCGAACCCCAGAATTGAAAGAAGCTGTTTTGAACGCCCTCGAGGAGAATCCAGAAACAAGTACAAGAATAATTGCTGAAGCTCTCAATTCTACTCAGTCCACATTTCGGAGAATTATCCACGATCAACAATTTTATCCATACCATATTCAAAGGGTACAAGGTATTCTGCCACGAGACTTTTCCCAGCGCATGGTCAGTGGCTTCTGAGAAAATTGGCTGGAAATCCTCAATTTTCAAAATATGTACTCTTCACGGACGAGGCAAACTTATCCCGAAATGCTATCACAAACTTTCATGACAACCATGTTTGGGCTCTGGAAAATTCGCACGCAGTTAGTGAAAGACATTATCAGTATCAATTTTCTGTAAATGTATGGGCGGCAATGATTGATAATTACTTGATAGGTCTTTTCTTTCTTCCGTTCCGACTGAATGGCGCAACATACAGAGACTTTTCAGGAAATGAATTACCAGGACTACTTCAGAATGTACCATTAGAAATTCGTATCCGCATGTGGTTTATGCATGATTGGGCTCCGGCCCATTTTAGCCAGGGAATTCCTCAACACTGTCTATCCAAATCGATGCAGCGGTAGAAGAACTTAACCAGGCGTGGGCACCAAGGTCCCCAGATCTAAACCCGCTAGTTTTTTATTTCTGGGGACATTTGAAGTCACTGGTTCATAAAACTCCAGTACTGAACGAGGAAGATCTAAGAAACCGAATAGTAGACGACTGTGAAACGATAAAAAACACACCAGTAATTTTTGAGCGGGTACGAGATCCAATGACCAGAAGACTGAATGCCTGTATCTTCGCTGGAGAGGAGACACTTTGAACAATTCATTTGAATACAATGTAGTTTCCTCTATTTTATTTTATTCTACATATTCAAATTTCCTTGAAATAAAATGTAGATATTTCTTGCAAATTTTATTAAAACAAATGCAGATTTTGCAACCTTGATACAAAAATAACTATTTCAAACGAGTAAAAATAAATAGAATAAGGTGGCGCTCCCTACAAAAAACCGAAACTACCTACTTCAACGTCAAATTCATTTCCTAAGCATTCTTGTGAAAAATGCAAAATAATGGTAATAACTTTAACACGCATCGATTATCAAATAATCGACTTGAAATTTTCAAGTCCAAATATCTAGAAAACGGTTGCTTATAGCGACTTGTAACAAGGGTAGCTTTTTACGTAGATATAATATTGACATTGATTTTCTTACTGAAAAATGCGCTAGAAGTACGATCAAAAAAGTTATGAATCTTCAAAAAAGAGAAAGACGTGTAGGTGGCGCCCCCTACGAGAAAGAGCAATAATCACATCGGGTTCGAATTCGACAACTCAAAAAACCTCTCAATACCAATTTTCGTTTAATTAAGGTCAGTATTGCGAAAGTTATTTGAAAAAAAAACGAACATAAGAATAAAACTTCAATACCCTGTATCTTGGAAACGAAGCATTTCCGGACATATATTTATCTGGACAAGTCATGTTAGAATATTGTGAGGAATCACCTCCTGAAGTTTGTCAAAGTACTTTTGATTCACCCTGTATAAATAAAAAAGTTTTTATGTGGAATGAAATATATTTGGGGAGCAAAATTACCAGGAATTTCTATTGGAGAAGGATTTTTATCCGAGTTTCATAAATAATGATTGGCCAATGTGAGTTGTTGTGTTTAGTCAAGGCACTAGGTTGAATTAGATGCATAGTTACAATCGGCCCTTCTTATAAAAATTGAAATTATGCTGTAATACAATAAATATTACTACTACTCCTTCGCCGCTTGACTTCCCTGTTAGGGGCTTTAATTTCTGTTATGCGTTATTCGCCATTTACTCCTCTTTGCTTGTTCAAATATAACTTCGACAAGAGCAGCATGCTAAATATTTTCTTGTAGGTCTGTGAAATATTCCAGGGGCTGTATACTAGACCCACTGGACCCTGATACGATATAAATGCGTACTAAACTATTCCAAGTTACCATTTACTTCGCACACCTAATGTGTTCCATTCCACAAGCCACTTCAGGTCACCAGTAGTGCTTGTGGTTTCAATAATTATCACCCGTACTTCTGTAACTCTTGTGGGCAAACGATGACTCTAATGGCAGTGGTGTACGAGAAATGGGTAGAGATTCAGATGATGAATTGAAATACCCGAATTCCCAGCCTCATTCAAATTGACATTGGAAAATTATTCTTTTGTTTTGTAAACTCATTCTGACCATGGGGCAATCTTGATGAACTTGAATATCGACTTGAAACAGAGAAACAAGTTGGTTTTTCAAAAATTTTAAAGTTATTTATCTATATATATATCTATATACAGTGTCTGGCAGAAAGTATGCATCAAATGGGAAATTCTTTTATTGATAAATTTTGACAAATATCGATACGTGCATACGATGCATGAATAGAAACCCCAAAAAGGGTTGAACAGTGCCGTTCGTCTTCTCGTGTTTGGTGGAAAATGTAATTCGGAATAGTTGTTCAGAACGACATTTTAAAGCTATGTAGAAGTTTTGAAAAAATCTGAGATAAAAAAATTTAAGTCAATTATTTGCTATAAAAAGAAAACAATTTGGAAAAATACATTTCTGACAAAAAAACTCTTCAGTAAAGTCAACAGTGATATTTTAAATAATATTTTGTGAAGATTCGCAAGCTATTTCTATTTTATTCGGGGAAAATTTGAAATCTGCGAATTTCCCATGTGTTCAGCTGCTTCATCAGAGGTCACTGAAATATCTTCAGGTCATTGTAATCCCGATACTGATTAATATTTTTGAAGGATTATGTATCAACACAATTTTAATTTGAGTTTTTCACTCGAACAAAAAATTGATTTGATTTTTGACATAACAAGAACTTAAAAATTTTTTACTGTTTATTTTCAAACATTTTATAATGAAATTAGAAGCTGAAATAAATATAAACCAAACAATTCAATACATACTCGAAACTTTGTAATTGTCCATCACTCGACATGTCTACCCTGACGTTCAATACATGTAGTTGTTCGGGATTTCATTTCTCTGGACACATTTCGCAGCATTTGTGGAGTAATGTTATTAATACATTGTCGTATTACTTCTAAATGGTCGATATAACAACTCCTCACCAACTTACAGCAGAGATATCGTTCGACTCATTGAAATGGTCTCAATGGATAGGTTATAGTAAGATGGTGATGAGGGACTGACAATGGAACAGGGAAGAGAAATGACGATAAATTGGTGAGGGATTCTGAGCTACTTCCACCCGTTCAATCGATATAAAATTTTGGTATACGACCTAGTACCGGTTGTGGCGAATTATTGTATGAATGTGTAAAGTGAATGAAAAAATAAATTAAGTGAATGGGATTGAGTGAATGAATAAACACGATTTGATATGAGAGGGTGCTGAATATAATTAGGGACAATGGAGTACGGTACGAACTACGAAAACGAAACAATGGCATACTATTATTTAATGCATTTTGATTACTAATAGTAGCATCAAGTATTGCAAAGTATTCTAATTGTAAACTTATTTTTTAATAATTAAGTGCGGCCCTTAGTTCCAGATTAAAGTGTTGAAGTACTTTGTGTTCTCAGTCTTTGCAATTCTGCTGAAGCTGATCTGTCTGAAATTGGTAAGTTATAACGCTAGGTACGTTATTACAGCAATCGTAAACTAAATCTACAGAATAATCACTTGAGGATGAGTAATTATTATCAATTAAACTTAACCTGAGAAGAGTACATGGATTCGACTAATAATTAATCGCCTACTGATCTGAATTTAATCACGTTTATTCACAAAATATCGAAGAAAAGAAAAAAGTCGGAATAATTATTTCACGTTGAAACTCAAATCGGCACGTGCGACATCACAATGCCAATGCCAAAATCTTGCAACTGTAATAATATTCATTGGAATACAACTATTAGCAGAATACGCAAATTTCGGCGAAGCAATATCTCGTGTCGATCGTGTCGTGTCTACTAGTAATATATAAAGTTTAAAAAGCCCCGACCCTTACATTAAATTTAAGGGACTGAAACAATTTATTTTTATTTTCTAGAGGTGTTTTTGTGTCGGGAGTTTCATAAATGTTCAATTTAATTTTATGTAACTGACAGTCAAAATTCTGAAAAGCAAAACTCTTCCAGACTCCTGATTATGTCACCTCTCCAAATTCTTCAGAAATGCATTGGTTGAATTTTCAACAATTGAGAAATATACAAGTTAATTAATTTCGAAACCAATCTGAATATGATCTCTCTCTAGGTCAAACATTGTCTCTGAGAGTCAAATGAACATATTTCGTGTGGTTCCATTTTACTCGTCGGTAAAGGAACCATAAAAACAATATATTTTTGGATGGAGCCATTATCATCACAATATCCATCTCGAAAATTCCAATGCGAAAATCGTTAATAGTTATGCTGAATTCCACTATGTGAATATAATACCGATATGATAATTGCGTCTGCGCCAATGGATGCATTCCATAAAAGGTGCTGCGTTCCTCTATCTGGCATCCCCGCTAGCTTCTAAATATTGCGCTCATTAGGACGGTCATTAAAACGAGATTTAAGAGCAGATTTGTTCTGCTTTCTGAAACACATATTAGTAACACCTTCTTGAAGTTACGAGTCTCCGAGCTGGATCGTAGAAATTATAGGGAAACTTTCAGAAAATGATCAGTTTTTATGGCTGAGAACATCCTGGTATAATGTGATAATTCTAATATTCGAGTTCGGGAGAAGCGTACGTCTGCCATCCGTCTCCTACAAAGTCAACTGATTCAAAGAGAAATTTTTCTAAAGTGGTATTGTGCATGTTCCTCTTCTAGTTTCTCTAACCTCTCTTTCTCCTATTACTCACACCAATTCAACTTATGTGAAATGATTTTTATTGTTAATCTTGATCTCATCTACTCAATATTACTATTATTATTTCAAAACTCACACGCACTTTATAAAATGGTGAATTAAGATGCCCAAATGGAACAATGGAATACTACGACACAAGCGTTTATTTATTAGGTATGTTTTGTACATCTATTGGGTTTACGATGTGTTTTCTTTATATACCGGATGTCCCATATTTTCTCATAAAAAAAAAAAAAAAATACCGCCAATATATCGGTTATGCTGTGTGAAAAAAAATAAAAAAATTGTATTTATTTCAAATGTATATGTCTTTGGAGATGTTCCGTCAAATTCAACTCATGTCAAACTACCCCTGAAAAACCACCCCCAACTTCGATTATTCAAATTTTTCTTTTGACTTTTGAAGTGCGATCAATTCTAACTTCAACGGTGAATCATACTTGATATATTAGCAGACGACAAACTCACAAAATTGGAAACTTCAAAGTAAACTGCATTTGGTAATGAATAACTCATTGTATACATTTCTGATTCACACTTCATTTTATTCGAATCGAGTGATAAAAACTGTCAATGTGTTGGACAGTTTCTTTTCTGTTATTTTCATCATCTTTGTTTTTCGGTAGTTGTTCTTTGCCTTTTACGCTCACTCCAAATGAGTATGTTGATATGTTGTTAGTTTTTAGTGAGTGCCAGAAAAATTATTGTGCTGCTGAAGAATTATACCCGCAGCGTTTTCCCAATCGGCGAGTGCCTGTTCATACCACATTTTCCTATGTTGAGAACAAAATGAGAATAGGAATATTTCCAGAAAAATGTAAGTACGTTCAACATGATGCACCAACACGATCTGAGGAAATTAGTATCAATGTATTGGCCTACATCTTCCCGCACATTTCTACTCGAGAATTAGCTAACGAAGTTGAAATAAGTAAGTCGTCTGTGCACAGGATTGAAAAAAAAAACGCATAGTTATCATCTTACAAAATAAACATGCACCATGGGCTTCGACCCGATGATTTTGGCAAGGGACAAAATTTCATTGCAAATATGCAAGTTGTTCGATTTTGGTATCAAAATATGTATATTTACGCGGAATGTGGCAACTGTCGTACTTTTGGTGCAAAAATCAGTGGTTATATGTGCGCACATGCCCTGCAAAGAAAGCCTAAAGAGACAATAGCCTCCACTTGACATTAAGTCGTGACATTGACTATATTTGGCTTCACACTGAGTTCTAGTATTTTTGAGATCTACAATCTCCGCCTACTCTGGTGACGATGGTATATGTGTTGTGGCTCCGTGCAAGCAAGGATAAGGTCTACCACCCCGAGCTAGCTCGAGGAGAAAACCTGTTGGATAAGAAAACGACGTACCCTCGGAAGTCTCTCATTTTCGGTAAGTCACTGTTTTGTGCTGCCACAACTACGCATACCAAGCCATACCTCCTATTATTATTATTATTATACAGTCGACTGTTTGAATTGAAACCATTTTTATCGAGTTTTCCCATTCGAGAAAGTACACAAGTCTTGATTGAAGATAATCAAAATTTGTTGGATCGGATCATGTGTGGTGATGAATAAAGATTTCTCAAAATAGGACAGTGAACCGGCACAACATGCATTATTGGTAATGTTCACGATATTAATTTTTTTTTTTCGACGAATGAAACACTATACTTTTTCTACAACCCTGTTCATATCATAATAATATGATAAAGAAGAACGATGAACAAATATTTTATTTTAAATTGAAAATAACAGAACTTGTTTTAACATTACTTATGATTAAAATATTGGTTGATTGTTACATCCAAGGAATTATTTAAAATCATAGGAGTATTACAATCAAGATTTTTATGTATTGAGGTAGACGATGCCACATATGTTATGTTGTTAACTGATGTCACTCCAGATGAAGATGCGCCGTAATCGGATAGCGTTGTATTTTGTATGTATTGCAAAATTTTGGTTTGTAGTTGATTTTTGCTGCTAACTGATTGATCAACATATCCCTCCGCAACGTTACTGGATTTCCAGCCTCTAGGCTTTTTTAATTGAAGTGAATCACCTCCTGCATCCACTAATATCGGTTCGGAAGTTCTACGCACACAATGCCCAGTATATTTTTGGGGATCAGGCAAGTTTAAATATTGAGCTATCTGCATAGAAGATTTACTTAATTCATTTATTCCCACAACCTGTCTAGTACACTTTCCGTTCTGGTAGTTAATAAAGAATCTTGAATTAATTTTGTTCATATCTAGTGGGCGACGGTTCATATATATTTCAGAAATGTGGAAGGAACGCGGTACTTTTGTTTTTGTGTTACACATTGTAACTACGAGTATACTGCTGGTATTTTTCATATCATTTACTGTCAAATATTTTAATTCATGGCAACGACAAGATCCAGAAATTCCAAAAACTGAGGCTACCTACAAACGTGAATATTAATATCATTAAGAATTTGTAACAATAATAAAGTAATTAACTTACCTCAGTCATTAAGTATTTGGAGTCGGGTGCATTCTTTAAAAAGTGTGTATCTCATTGGAAGTTTTTTTTTTAGACTTTTGACTTTCAAAACCATCAGATTTTCGTTTCAAAAGAACGTTACTTGGGATATTCACTGATATCAATATTATTTTTAATCGATAAAAAGGGTATCATCATCGAATACACAGACCAAAGCGTTGATGACTTAATTTTTTTCGACAACCATCCAAAATACGCAAGCAGCACAGTTTTCAAAGATGAATTTACGTACTTATCAACTCTCCAATCCATGAATTTTTCATAGATTTCTTCATATCTCTTTTTAGATTTTACTGGTAATAAATCCAAAGAGGTTTCCTCAGCTTGATTTGCTATTTCTGGTGGTGTATTTGGAAAATCTAAATCACTTTCCGAATCAGAAATCATGATAACTTAAAGTACTAACAATACTTTCAGTGCAAACTGACAAGTCTAAACAATTAACGAGGAACGTCAAACTAATGAAAACAGGCAACTAGATATAAATTGTTTTTAAATCTCACGGTATTTTTATGAATCTATTTTGCTTTTTAATTGAACAAAAGTACAGAAATGCATTCTAATAGAAATGATTCCTGTCTTTGTTTATTAATAATTTAAAGTCATCAAAATATTATATACGAGGGCGGGAAATGATTAAAAATATAAATTTAACTTTCGTCACTAGAAACGAAAGTTAACGTTATGAGAATTTCTCTCACTTGCGACGGAAATCACGTTTTTGCTGAAGTTATTATATTACAAAATGAGGTCTTTTCGTAAAGGGTTGTAGAAAAACACATTTCCAAACCATGTGGGGTGTGAATATATGGTGTGCGTTGTTCAATGGACGTGTGATAGGCCCTTATTTTTATCAACACATACTGACTGGGCAGAGATATTTAGAATTCATGCAAAATGTACTCCAAGGACTGCTACATGATATTCATCAACAAGAAAGACAACTTATGTGGTGGCAACAAGATGGTGCTCTACCACATAATCACCACATTGTAACGGAATATATCGATCAAAATTTTCCAGATCGATGAATAGGAGGCGGAGGTTCCATTTGGTGGCCTGCACGTTGGCCTGATCTGACAGTGTTAAATTTTTTCTGTTGGGTTATTTGAGAAAATTAGTGTATTACGATTAACAAGAGAAAATTGTACACACTGGCAACACAGTAACGGAGAAAATTATTAGGAAATCTTGTACGGAGAACTGATAAGGCGCTTTGAAGCATATATGAATAATTATTTTAGACATTTTCAGCAGCTATTATAAATTTTGTACCCAGTAAATTCTTTAATATAGAATTTTGTAAATTGTTGTTGAAATTTTCTTATTCTGTCAATTGCCATGTCAAAATATCAAATGTGGTACATTGTTGAAGTTAGAATTGATCGCAATTCACAAGTCGAAAGAAAAATGTTTAGGGTGCCATTTGAATAATTGAAGTTGGGGGTGGATTCACAGGGGTAGTTCAACACATATTAAATTTGACAAAACATCTTCAAAGACATATAAGTTTGAAATAAGTACATTTTTTTTACACAGCATAACCCAGATATTGGCTGGATGAGAATATCTGGGACACCCGGTATATTTCCTGTACCAATATCAATTTCAATTGAACAAATAGATGTAAAAATAAGTAGTTTTTTCAAGTTAAACAGTTCTAATGTAAAGAAACATTAAGTTAAACATGGCAAGCTGAATAAAATTGTTTGAAAAAATACATATATCCTTATAGCATAAAATATATATCGTGAGCCGTTTATCAGATATTTCGTGATACTATTCACACGTGATGAGCTAGCGGAAATCAAAATGCTAACAGATGAATTGGTAAAGCAGATTTGTCGGGGTGAATAAACTAGAGGTTTGTTTCTTATCAGTGTACTGAAAGATAATATCATTAACAAATCGCAAAAATTAACTACCTTTATTAAATATTTGAATCTCGCATTTTAGCAATTGCCTCAAAGTTGAGGTTCATATTATGGATGGGAAAAGTGCAATTCTGGTAACTCTTACCGTTAGCGGATTGCTCTAAATGACGAATATTATCATGATCTTGATTTTTGGTAATATTTACAGTTGATCCAAGTCCAAGTCCACGATGAGAGAGATTGTTGATGTGGTGCTCTTCATCTAATTGACGATAATGTGCAATCAATTTTGTATTTGCGTGGCTTGTCATTTTTAATAACTGCTGGTCCCCGACTTCTGAATTGTCTCTGATCTTTTTATACACTTTGGAGATCGTATAGTCTTTGAAGTGGTCATGATTCCTTCAGTTATCTATTCAGGTTTGTACTTGGGTCGACCCCAGTTTGATTTTTCTGGATGGAAACGATTCTTTGAAGCATTTCACAATAGTTTTGTGGAATGAATCAAATGCCAAGTCAACTTATTCAATAGTTGAAATATATATCCAGCAATATTCTCCAAGAGTGATTAGAATATTTGTTCATTTTTTTTTATTAATTGTCTGTCTTGAACTTTTTTTTGGGAAAATTGAGAAATATAACATTTTTTGCTGGGAGATAAGACAGACAAAGGTCCAGCAGAGAAGCAATTATTTCCCCACTAACATTGACGTTAATGTTATAAATATAATGGGACCAGATTCTGGAGGATCTGGATAATCCCTCGAAAACCATACTCCGGGTTTCCAGAATCACACGTCTAGCCAGAACTCAAACACTGACAATTTTCAGTGATGAAATGAAAGTACACTTTGTAACAACCCCGTTGTGTATTTTATGCTTTCCACATTACTGCTGCACACAATGTCCGGCATTTTATTATGGCATGATAATAAATCTCTTGTTAGGGTTTCACTGTTTCAGTATGTTTAATGTACATTAAACTACAGAAAGCTCATTCGTTTATCAAATAATATATACGGACATAGTATTCTGCAATGGAATAGTCCTGTATAGCAATAAATAACCGAGTTCAACACTGAAAAAACTGGCAAATGAGTTATTCATTCGGGCTCCTGGTTTGAATTATTGAATTCAGTATTGGTGATCATCGATGTGATATGTGATTGGGATGCATAGTACGCGAATAAACAGAAATAAAATTAATTTTCAAATAAAATGGCTTTGTAACGAAAGAAGAAGTGATTATGAGGAATTACCACTTCACCATTTTACATTGTTACAAAGCGGGGTTACAATTTATTAAAACACTCGATCAACTACCATTCGTTTTATTACTTTACAACACGGCAATGTACTGAATAACTCAATTACAGTTCAAAATACCGCACCCCACACTGCACTACTAAACATTTTTTCCCAACTGATCTAAAAATAACATAAAGTGTCTGTTGCTCCATGCGACCCGCTTATATATTTGTCAGTCACACATCGCAGAATAATACGGAAAGGTCGACGAATTATTTAGAACGACCTCGAATTTTCTGTTTTCTGTGCCATGTATCCGCTTACTTATTTACTTCAGAAATTCTGAAAAATCGTCTGGCATGCGATAAACAACGCAGTAGTGTATTGTATTTATTTTTGGAACAACATATATCTTTTCTTTATTTTCTCGGAATGAGGGCCTTAGTCAGTCTGTGTATTTTTCATTAGATAATACGTTTCGACATCGTTTATGTCATCTCCAGGTAAATTCTCAGAAATAATGTAAGACATGTAAACTTAAAAACATAATACGTTCCATAACATCACATACGATAAAAATTGAAAGAGCCATTCAAAACATACAATATAGGTAATTTAACTGTTAATTTTTCATTATTTCTGGTGCATGTTTCACGGTTGAAATGAACATTTTTGAACGTCTGAGATTGCTGGTATCGAGTTTGTTTTATCTGTTATAATTTTTTTTTCAATACATTGGAGTGTTCGACATATTCAGTTATGGTATGTGGGCTCTATTTTTATAATTCATGCAAGACTTTTCCGTGTAAAAATGTAAAGATATGTTAATTTTCTAAGTAAAACTTCTTTACGCACGCTTGACTTGGGAAGTAAGCTGGTGAATTCGTGACGAGAGCGTTACGAAAAGTGTGATCGGGCGAGGCGAACGGTTTCGACAAAGGTGAGTGCGTATCTCATCTTAGTTGCTGGCAACGTAGCGCCATTGACAGCGTTCCTCTTTCCTTGTATATTTTTTCCCTCTACTAATACGCGGCATTCTACTCTCGACATTGAGGCGCGTTTGATTCTCTGTCCTTTTCTTGTCTCTTTCTCTCTTTCTCCTTGTTACTCTTCCGTATTTCGGCCTTGCGTTTCTACAATTTACTTCAGCAAATTTTCAAAATAGGATAACATAAAATTCAACCAATACGTGAATAATAAAATAATTAATTATTGTAGAGGTTCACCATTACAAATAATTGGTGACATCGTGATTGAACATGACAATAATCAAATGGAAGTTGATGATGAAAATCCCACTATAGATCATGTACAAAAACCGAAACAAATTATTGGAGTTAGGTAAATTAATTTTTATTTTATTTTTATAATCATTCATGACTCTAATAATAATTTGCTAAATTTACCAAACTAAAATGATGAAATTATAGGTTATTAGAAAATTAATATATGTATATGTATATACATGTATACATATATAAACATATATATATATATATATATATATATATATATATATATATATATATATATATAAATAAATATAGATGGAGCTAAAGAAGTTTTACTTCAGTCGTGTGGTCTAAAGCACACTCGTTTTTTCAAATATCATATTTTGTTGTGGAGGAAGTATTCAAAATAACTTTTTTATTATGGTTTCTATTGTAAATACTGTTGGTATCTTTTTTATGTGAATCATTTCGAGAAAATTTATAGCGTTATAGAGTTTTTCTTTTGTCAAATTTCAACCTTGTCAAAATTGGACTTATGTTGATTTTCCTTTTCGTGTGTAGACAATACTGTGATGTCCGTTTCTGAGTATTTGTAGGCTTGAATTCGTTTTGGTAGGTATTATTTAGCCTATAGAAAGTACATAACTTTCGCAATCTTCACATTTGGTTATTTTTGGAATTTCAGATCTTAATTTCGAGTATGAAATGTTATTTGTATTTTGTAATCGATGTGATATTGTAATCTTGTATTTTTCTAATATTTTGCTGATTTTATTGGATAATTTTTATACGTATGACAAGGGTATATATCATGAAAGAAAGATAAACGCCATGTGAAGTGGAATAAAAAGAAAAATCGAATTAAACGGTTTTCTTCACATAAAAGATTCAATATGAATTGAACCAGAAAATGGTAGATCTCAGGTGAATGACAACTACTTTCCTGGCAAATACCACGCAGAACGTTGAATGATATTCACCTGAAAATCCATGCATACCTCCATATATTGAATCTTTTATGTCTTTATGTATATACATATATTGAATCATTTATGTGAAGAAAACCGTTTAATTCGATTTTTCTATTTATTCCACTTCACATGGCGTTTATCTTTCACTATATGCTAGTCGGGCTTGCCACTCCTACTGAGAAGGAATCTTTTATTTAGAAACCTATCGAGGTGGGAGATTTTCGGAGTGTTTCTTTCTGTCACTAGGTACCGCCAGTTGAAAGTTTTCTTTTCCGGCGTACCTATAGGTGTTATAGACTCGATGATGGTTTTGGTTATGTTGTGTCTCGCTTCAGCCAGAGCTCTTCGGACCTTTGGCTGGTTGACTACTCCGTACCGTATGCGGATTGTTAGGTGAACACAACATAAATTAAACATAATCGAGCTTATCAGAAAGAATCATTTGCATTCAATGTCCATTTATATGGAGGTATGCATGGATTTTCAGGTGAATATCATTCAACGTTCTGCGTGGTATTTGCCAGGAAAATAGTTGTTTTTTCACCTGAGATCTACCATTTTCTGGTTCAATTCATATTGAATCTTTTATGTGAAGAAAATCGTTTAATTCGATTTTTCTATTGGTATATATCATGTTATTTTTTTTTGTTTTATTGTTATCATTATAAATAGCATGTATCCTTTGTTTGATCGTTTTTTTTTCACTGAATTCTGGTTGAGCAAGTTTTATGGCTCGGTCAGTTGAGTTCTGAATAACTTTTTTTTTTCTAAGTTCTAAGTGGTGCATTTGATAAGTAGTTCGTTCAGCGATTGACGAAGTGGGTTTAGTGAACCAGTTTGTGAACATTTTTCCAAAATTGTTGTACACAATAGTTGTATCGAGAAAGGTCATTTGTTGGTTGTTTTTTTTTCTACTGTAAATTCCACAGATTGAAATTTATAGTACACTGAGCCATAAAACTTGCTCGACCAAAATTCAGAAAAAGTTATTTGGAAAAAATAATGAATATCCTAAAAGAAAATAACTACCCAGATCACTTCGTGGAAAAAAGATAAAAAGGATACATGCTATTTATAATGATTACAATGAAACAAAAAACAAAATATATAACCCTACCATACGTACAAAAATTATCCAATAAAATTAGCAAAATAGTAGAAAAATACAACATAACGAGAGCACATCGATCACAAAATACAAATAACATTTTATACTCAAAATTAAAACTGAAATTTCAGAAAATAAACAAATATGAAATAACATGTAAATATTGCGAAAGTACATATATAGGTCAATCCAAACTATACCTACACAAACAAATGCATGCCTACAAATACTCAAAAACGGACATCACAGCATTGTCTTAAAATGAAAAGGAAAATCAATACAAATTCAATTTTGACAAGGTTGAAATCTTGTCAAAAGAAAAAAGTTAGAAATTTCCTCGAAATGATTCACAGGAGAAAAAATGAAAATAGTATCAACAATAGAAACGACAAAAAAATATCAATAAAATCTACAATAACTTATTTTAAACATTCCCTCCACAACAAAAAATATAAAAGGAAAAATAAACTGATCTTCACATTTTTACACGGAAGAATCTAACATGAATTATAACAATAGAGCCCACATACTATAACTCGAACACTCCAATGTATTGAAAAAAAATTGAAGAAACGATAACAGATAAAACAAACCCAATACCAGCAATCTCAGACATTCAACAACGTTCATTTCAATCAAGAAACATGAACTGTTACATTATATTGTAAGTGTTGAACGTCCCTTTGTATTTCAATCGTATCTGATGTTATATAACGTATTATCAACTCGACGATTTCAAAACGCTGCAGCATTCTCAAAAATTGTTTGAGAAACATAGGATTTTATATATGTAGTCGTATGCGTAGATTCCAAATATTCAACAAAAAAAATCCATGTCCCAACCTAATTGTGTTTTTGAGATTATAACATTCAAGAGAAGTACAAATATTATCATTTTGTAGCAATTACTCTCAGCTTCCCCTCTTGCATGAGAAAAATAATGATCCTCATTGTCAAGTTTCATATCAGTTAGGAATTTGATATTCGCATAAAAAATATGTTTGTGTTGCAGACTGAGTAATGATGTAATGATAACTGGTAGTTGAAATTGATACGATAAGACCTTCTTAATAATTTTTCCACAGAAAAGGAAATAGACTAGGAGGAATCGGCGCATGAGTACCGAAAACTATTCCACCTCAATTTTTTTATGCGATCCTCTTCAAATTGCCCTACTGATGATACAAATGCATGTTGCCATAAGGCAACCCCGGGCCATATTGTTTAAACCGAAATTGTTTAAACAATTGCAAGGAATTGTTATTTTTCAACCGGACAATTTTTTTTCTATTCTTTATCAAAATACAAATGAAAAAGGTTTTATGACTTTTCACGATAATATTTTTAGAGATATGAATTTTTAAAGGTTCAAAAAATCTCATATTTGGGTACTTTTGACCCATGAAAAATATATTAAAAAAAAAATCGAAATAATATTTTTTTTTAATTCTTTATACAATAGTTAATAACATTCTTAATAGAGATTTGAAAAAATTTCATTGATTATACCTGTTTTTTAATTATCAATTTCGCGCGCTCACAAGTATGCATCGCTTACCTTTAAGTATCGCCGTCTCTCTCTGACTCATGCGCTGCATCGGCCTCTCTGTTTCCTGAATCATTATTTATCGTCAATCTTAAAAACTATTAACTTTTTTAAGATTGTTAAGGAGAGCAATGTTATTAACAATTAAATTGTCTACAATTGGTTTTTGACAAATTTTTTTCTGGAATCAATTTTACAAACGTTATTTAAGCATGAATCGGAACATGTAATTAAAATTACTTTTTTATCAGTTTATATAATTTTTTTGTCATTGTCATGTTATTATTTTTCAATTCGAACATTTAAGTGCTTACCAATATCTTTTTTTTTAATTTTATTCCAAAAAATTTTAAATACCATTATATATTATTATTGTTGATAAAAATTCATAAATTACTATGATAATAACAAAAAAATAATATAAACTGTAAAATTAATTTATTTATGTTTAAATAATTTGTAAAATTGATTCCAGAAAAAAATTTGTGGAAAACAAATTGTAGAGAATTTAATTGTTAATAACATTGCTCTCTTTAACAATCTTGAAAAAGGTAATAGTTTTCAAGATAAATGATAAATAATGATTCAGGAAACAGAGAGGCCGATGCAGCGCATGAGTCAGAGAGAGACGGCGATACTTGAAGGTAAGCGATGCATACTTGTGAGCGCGCGAAATTGATAATTAAAAAACAGGTATAATCAATGAAATTTTTTTAAATCTCTATCAAGAATGTTATTAACTATTGTATAAAGAATAAAAAAAAAATATTATTCCGATTTTTTTTTTATATATTTTTCATGGGTCAAAAGTACCCAAATATGAGATTTTTTGAACCTATAAAAATTCATATCTCTAAAAATATTAACTTTATCGTGAAAAGTCATAGGACCTTTTTTATTTTAATTGTATTGTCCGGTTGACAAATAACAATTTCTTGCAATTGTTTAAACAATTTCGGTTTAAACAATATGGCACGGGGTTGCCCCATGGCAACATGCATTTGTATCATCAGTAGGGCAATTTGAAGAGGATCGCATAAAAAAATTGAGGTGGAATAGTTTTCGGTACTCATGCGCCGATTCCTCCTAGTCTCAAAGACTTTCGAGGCTTCCGTATCTCCAACACGGCATTCCATACCCTGCTCACACTCACTGTCCAGTATCGCTGGACTAATAATCCCATAGTTTGGCTCGACTAACATGGATATCACTTTTTCGCATTCTTTTTAAATTTTTCCGAAGAATGCAAAAGAGATCTTATCAAAAACGAGACAACAAATGATGATGAGAATAGATTAAGATCAGCTTCTCCTCCATCAAACTTCCACGAATTCTTGTAGTTGTCCCTACTTCGAGGAAGCAATTATTTTCTTCATACGAAAGAAGCGTTGCTCAGCAATCTAATAACTGGTGCTGACAATCGCCGAGTCACCACCAACAATGTCTCCGCCTTAAAAGTTGAATATGAGGTCTACATGAATACATTTTATGGGATTCATTTTTGTTCTTCATGAATGTCGAAACATATTTTTGTGTTGCATGCCTCTTGTCGAACAAAGCAAGCCGCTGGTTGAAATTGTTCGAGAAATTTGAGCAGTTGGACATCTTTCGTGTCGGCATGGTGTCGACATTTTTCATCCCATTGTTTTATAGCCCGCAGGTCAACAACAGCTCGTTTCAGATTATTGAATGACAAGCTAATCAGAGGCAATTATGATGGGACAAGAAAGCTTGTCGGTCTTTCCGAATTAATTTGAGAGAGAAAGTGGGCAGAGTAAGTAAATGATGTTCCTGACCAATTGTAAGCTTGAAGAACATGATGTTCAATGAAGAAGGCAGTTTCGTCATATCAGCATTAGCTTGTTTTTTTTTCAAGTTGTTCATGGATAGTCAAGATATACAGTGCGGACGTTAACTTTTGAACACATCAATATTTTTCAACCAAATTTTACAGACTTGTGTGGGCCCATAATTTCACTTTCATTTGGTTCCCTAAGAATCTGCATTCCTCTTGAAAACATTTGTTACTTTTATTGTCATAAAAATGAGAGACTTTACTGTAATCAATTTGAAAAGACGTCTTGTTTTTGTAAGTTTTTATTATATGTGTTGTTGAGTAAAGCTTGGTATCCAAAATATGGGGAAAGTGAACGCAATTTGCATCAAGAAGTCAGAATTTTCAATGAGAGGTTTCCGAAAAATCCTATACGACAGAAATATTTCACGAAAGTTAACTGCAACCGGTAGTGTTGATGGAAATGGCAGAAAATCAATTTCAGAAATCAAACAAATAGTTATTGTCGTTGATGATTTCCATATGACAATTAAAGCAGTTGCGGATGAGCGCAACTTCTCTACTTCCACTGTGAAAGAATATTTGAACAAACATACATTTCATCCTCATGAACTTTTTATTCTACATTAATTAATTCTTGAGTTGGACAAGAAAGACTTGAAATTGGTGACGGGACTGCTCACTGGACATTGTACTCTGAAACACGCGAAATTCTCGAAAGGAGGTTCTAGATCCTGATGGAACTCTGGAGAAGCGGCATCTTCAGGCGAGTGTGCAAACTATGTTTCATGTGGTCCAAGTTGATTGGTCAACTATGACGTTTGTTCGATTTTAGAAGGGAAACCTCACTTTCTGTCACTTGTGATAGAGTCAAAATCAACTACGAGACGCAGTTTGGTGGTACTGTGCCAAGGGAAAACCCCTATAGGCCAGAGTTTTTTTTTACCTTTTTTTTTGTGGACCTTGATTTTTGGGTTTTGGTTTCCCACTTATTGCATGAGGAAGGCCAATTGTCCCTTCGGGTTCCTGGATTCTGGAGTTGGTTAAAGGACTTGGATTTTGGTTCATGGTTTGGTTTTTCAATGAGAAACCAATGGTCCTTTGAGTATTTGAGGGTACAGAGTGGCTCAGTTCATAGTGTACAGGGTGACCAATCCCGAATGCTGGTAAGATGCAATCCCTTCGTCTACATGGTGATTCCACAAGGGAATGATCACCAGGATTTTCAAGATGATGGATGATGGTGCTCAAACAATAAAATGCCTTTGGCAGCGCAATAGGCAATTGATTTACGTAAAAAATCAATAAAATATGCTTAAAGGCAGAACCTACGGGCATTCCAATTCCAATATGCATTGGAGTTAATATGATTTATCGTTACTCAATAAATATAAATTTTCCACTGAGTTGGAACATTTAAAAAAATATTGAGTCGATGATGATATATCTTCAAAAATTGCAGAGTTCGTTGTCCCATAACATTCATGAATACTGTTTCGAAATCTACAGAATCATATTCAATACTAAATTTCTCACTCATTTGATTGAATAATTATACCGTAGATTTTTCGATTTTTGAAAAATATTTTATTCATTTGAGAATGTTCCCTTTTCAACATGAATACCTCCCAAGAGGTTATTTGGACGATGGAGGATAGTAACTAAAGTTTATATTTCAGTCCAGATGATTTCACCTTCGATTTTATAAACACCCTGAACACATTTTCAAACAAATCACTTTTTCAGAAGTTATATAAATCCAATAGTACATGGCACGGAACACTTGGTGCGCCAGTCAAACTCGCACTTGACAATTTCCCAACGAGAATACCGTTTCTAAAGCCCCAATTTCCTGTTCCATATTTTCGGTTATGTCCAAAACTACTGAATATAAAAGCGTGATTGTAATTGTAGATATTCATAACGAAGGTTATATAAGATTCTGATTTTTTTGTGTCTTTCCAAAGTTAACTATAAGTTCCATGAAAATAATAATAATAAATGTATTCAATAAGTAAGCTCATTTACAATTAATGTTACTGTGAAGATGTTCAGTAGATATACCACAGTTATTGAAAAAGACCATATTCAGTGCCACAAACCAACCAAAGATTGGATTGTGACCCTGTTCTTCCACATGGACCATGTTAAGCAACAAATTTCACTGAGAATTTCACATTTCACATTGACTTAGTAATAAAATCAATCATGCCTTTTTCAAAATCGAACAAGATTTTACTTTCTGTTGTTTTTATATAGTGCTCGTCTAAAGTCCGTTGCCCCCCAACCCTACTAATTTTTGAACCACCTGGTATATCGCAACAAATTTTGGAGGGCTAACATGGACAGATCAGACAGTGAACTGTGCCGTTACTGCGAGAACTTCGCTGAAACTGCAGAACAGCTGCTTTGCGACTGCCAAGCATTGTTTTGCAAAAGGCCTGAGTTTCTCGAAGGAGTTTCGATAACGCCCTCAGACATCAGGAACCTAGCTCCCAGGAAACTGATAAACTTCGTAGGGAGTATCGGAATCCTGGGCCTCGAATAGATGAAGGGTAATGTACAGAAGATCTCATAGGTTGGAGTACAGAGAGGGTGAACAGCCATTTCGAACCCCATACAATCTACAATTATTCGAAGATGATGCGGACAGAGCTCTCCGGATCTCTGGCTGGTGACTACTCCGTACTGATGAGGGCAAAAAGCCTGAAACCGGTATGCGGATTGTTAGGCGGACACGACATGAATTTAAACATAATCGAGCTTATCAGAAAGAAACATTTGCGAACAGTATCCATTTATATGGAAGTTTGCATGGATTGTCAGGTGAATATCATTCAACGTTCTGCGTGGTATTTGCTAGGAAAGTCGTTGTTTTTCGCCTGTTGGTCTACCAATTGTGTTTCAATTTAAATTGAACCTTTTGTGAAGACGACTTTGTGTGCTTTATGCATTTCATTTCTTATTTTCTCTCCCTTCATATGGCTTTTTCTTTCATTACTTTTAAATCGTACAATTGTCCACTCCAGGTGTAAATTCCCAGAGAAAACAGTATTAGAAATACTTCAAGATTTATCTGAAGAAACCATATAATTTGTTTTTTCTTTTAGAAGAGTAAATTTTCAACACTTGTAAACGTAGGGAAACAACTTACAGCTACTATATCAAATTAACTGGCTGAAGGAATTGGGTGGATGGCCATTTGATTATATTTATATGAATTTGTGAAATAGTGTGTAATGGAATCAGGAACCATCCGAACTATGTGAAAAACATTTGTTTGTGATGAGTGTTCTTGTTCATTATGTGGTACTGTTAACAGACAAAATGTTATGATACTGGAGTGAAAATAATCCATGTATCATTAGGGAGGAGCTCACTCAGTATCCAAAAGAACTGGATGTATGGCAGGCATTTTAGGTAACCGTATAATTGGTCCCATATTCATAGATGGCAATTTAACTGGACTACTATACCTAAAGATTCTGCAAAACAAAATTACATATCTCACTGTGCCCCAAAAATAGATTCGAAGAAGGGTATTAACCAAGAATGGTTTTCTAACGATAATATCCTTTAGAAAATATTTTTCGGAAACCACAATTGTTGGATTTAGTAGTGAATTATAAATTTATTGTGTAGGAATAATTCATCACCTATATATGAAGCTATTGCGCCTGCAGAAAAATATATTCCTCTTCCACCGTATCACTGCATGTTCAACCTTATGGAACATATTTGGAGATTAACAAAAAAAAAGTGGGGATAATTTGGGTAGAGATGAAACTTCAGCTGAAATATCACTAGCTATATGGAAAGAAGCTTTAAACAAAGCTACACTTGGTGTATAGTCTGAAACCGTTCGACATACTGAACAAAAAAAAAATTATACGTACTGGTACGGACGTTGTTCAGCTCCTCGGAATACATTTTTGTTCTGATGATGATTATGGTGACGATGATAATAATTATAAGTTGTAATTTGAGAAAAACTGAAAATAAATGAAATTAAATAAAATATTCCATTTTTAATTACTACTGTTATAAAAAAAAAATGTTGAGTGCCACTCTGTCTGTATTTCAACTGAGTTAGTGAATTAGGTTGATAGCATTTATTGACTCTCAAGGAATTCAATAAATATAGCCTTTTTTCTTATGCTAAGACTTTTGGATTCAGAATTACTATTCAGAATTCAATGAAATATGGCGAATTGGATTATGATAAGGAAAAGATCCAATTGAATTTATGAAAAATAAATTGGCATTTATAATTCCAAAAATTTAACATTGAGCCTCATGAGAAATCGCCGGTTTTTTGTATTTTACCAAAAGTACCATTCAGATTTCAATAAAAATGGGAGAACAAAGGAAAATAATGTAAGAAATATTATAGTTCTTTCGAAGAACAGCTTGGGAGCATGTCATAGTACATTTTTAAAAATAAAATGAAACCTGTGATTTCTCACAAGGCGCAATGTCAAATGTTTAAAATTAAAATTGCCATAATCTTTTTACTGGTTCTCTGTGGCTCTTCAAAAATTTAATTATATTTCCTATCTATCATAATCTACTACTTCTACTAGACGTTCTATAGGTCCAACGTAGTGGTCCCCTATAAGGAGCAACTCCTGCGCATGAGATATAACCTATCACAGAAAATTAAATGAATAATAGTTTTAAAAAACTAAAAAACACGCTTTTATAGAAAACCAGACAAAAAAAATTGAAAAAAAAATTTATTTTATAAAAAAAAAAATGTGGGGTGCATGGTATCGCCTCGGTGTGTAATGTACTATATAATTATTGATACCATGCACCCCACGCTTTTTTTTAAATAAAATACATTTTTTTTTCAATTTTTTTAGTCTGGTTTTCTATAAAAGCATGTTTTTTAGTTTTTTTAAACTATTATTCATTTCCTACTTTTTAGTGTGGTTTATTCATAAAAGCGTGTTTTTCAAGTTTTTTTTAAACTATTATTTTAATAATTTTTTTGCAAATTAAAAAATGGAATAATCCTATTAAATCAGGTAATCATAATCTCCGACCCCAAAAACCCTCACATACCAATTTTGAATAGGATCAGACCATAATCACAAATATCGGCCGCCATTTTGAAGCCGCCATCTTGAATTTTTCAATTTTCACAAAAGAATCATAATATTCGACCCCAAAAACTCCCACATAATAATTTTGAATAGAATCAGACCATAATCACAAAACTCGGCCGCCATTTAAAAAGCCGCCATAATCCTATTAAATAGAATCATAATCTCCGACCCCAAAAACCCTCACATACCAATTTTGAATAGGATCAGACCATAATCACAAAATCGGCCGCCATCTTGAATTTTTCAATTTTTACAATAGAATCATAATATTCGAGCCCAAAAACCCCCACATACCAATTTTGGATAGAATCAGACCATAATCACAAAACTCGGCCGTCATCTTGAATTTTTCAATTTTCACCTAAGCATCCCAATATTCGACCCCAAAAACCCACATATACCAATTTTGAATAGAATCAGACCATAATCACAAACTCGGCCGCCATTTTGAAGCCGCCATCTTGAATTTTCCAATTTTTACAAAAGAATCATAATATTCGACCCCAAAAATTCCCACATACCAATTTTGAATAAAATCATACCATAATCACAAAACTCGGCCGCCATCTTGTATTTTTTAATTTTCACCTAAGCGAATCGGGCCATAATCACAAAACTCGGTTGCTATTTTGAAGCCGCCATCTTGAATTCTCCAATTTTTACAAAAGAATCATGATATTTGATCCCAAAAACCCCCACATACCAATTTTGAATAAAATCAGACCATAATCACAAAACTCGTCCATTTTGGAGCCGCCATCTTGAATTTTTCAATTTTGACAAGAGAATCATAATCTCCGACCACAAAAACC
The DNA here is from genome assembly GCA_018342105.1 of Gonioctena quinquepunctata. Taxonomy (NCBI): domain Eukaryota; kingdom Metazoa; phylum Arthropoda; class Insecta; order Coleoptera; family Chrysomelidae; genus Gonioctena; species Gonioctena quinquepunctata. Next base: position 19,499 of record JAFIRS010005667.1, on the reverse strand, counting down.
CTCGGATACCAATTTTGAAGCGAATCGGACCATAATCATAAAACTCGTACGCCATATTGGAGCCACCATTTTGTTTTTTCTTCACACAAAAATTTCTTAATGCATTGTCACCGGAATTATGTACCCCTGCCAAATTTGAAATCATTCGGACGTCTGGAAATGGGTCAAATCGCGCCCAAAGGAGTCGGTTACAAACAAACAAACAAACAAACAAACATACAAGTGAAGCTAATATAAATCCTGTAAAAAAAAACATTATTATTAACGTGAAAGAAAATACCATCGGAGACCTTATTTCACCTGATATAGTTCAACTGATTTCGATACTTACTAAAATCTTTCATTATAGTACACAAAAAATGCGAAAGATTTAAATATGTGGTTCCGAAAAGATCCATTCTGGAAACTTTCTTCAGAAGGATTCTCCAGTGATTTGTTTTATTATGTGCAAATTATATGCAGAGAACAACATAATGTGTTATTTTTCTCTTGATATAAAAAATAACATTTTGAAAATCAACTATAATTCCAATATATTCACCTCTTTGTCCGACTCTGAAAGCCTCAGTCGTAACTCATTCGACAGAAAAAAAATGATTACGATTATATTTTGACAGTTCTAGAAACCAATGGAAACTTCCGATTCAAATCATTCATGAACGTTTCGGCCAATCGAATCATTATTATAGTGGGAATATTCTACCTAGAAAGTTGCCTTGGGAATAATTTGAAGTATTTTGTTTTTATTGTCTGACAAACTATATTTTTTATTTGACGTCTGTCTGTGAAAAGTGAGAAATGAATCAAAGCTGGTTAAGTGCATTATATCATTTTGCGAGATAGTGTGTTTATAATCGTAACACACAAGAGTTCTATATAGTAGAAAATAATTCTCTAGAATTATTTTCACTTTATTCTGACTCTCTTGTGATATTACAACTGAAAACTTTTCCACCTAAAGAATACTTAATATTTTGTGACGTGTTTTGCTAGGGTTTGTTTTAATAACCCTTAAACTCCTAGAAAATCACGTTACTTATGACGCCAGAATTTTTAGGCAGGAAAAACTTTCCTTTCTCTATTTCAAATCTCGGGCGCCAGATTTTATGGTGGTTTTCTCCACGCACTAGGGTAGCTACAGATGGAGATACGGAACGTCCAGGGGTCTGGTATAGTGACACTTTTTGAATCTTTACAAAATACTGTAGGCTTTAAGTACAAATTTTGGATACTGAACGCCGATTGCTTTTATGTCTCCCAAAGAGGGAGACAGACAGAAATAATGTCTTTATTTGATTTTCTTTTCTTTACAAATTTCTTTTTCTACAACTTGACCACTTACGTCTGTTGCGTAACTTCAATACTTTATAGGAAATAGAAAGGGTTTGTTTTTAATGTAAACACAGTGTGTAATAGGTATTAAATTAACTGGTATATTCAATAAGAATGGGCACAACAATTTTCGTGATACAAATATTTTTGTTTAAAAGAAACTGGTCTGGCACATTTAAATGGGGTAATACATATACCGCTACCTATATAATCCTATCTATCAAATAGTATGGGAATGATATTTACCTTCACGGTAAATATAACTGGCCAAATGAACAGTAATTTTCCGGCAATTTAGGGTATAAAATGACCTACTCTTGAGAGCGAAGAAAAACTGTTTCTTCCTGAACACGGTTGTCTGTCTGACTCAGAAAGTGATTTTTCAAGTTTATGAGCAAGCGGCTCATAACATCCCGATTTCCCTTGTTAACCCTTACAAAATTTGAATACTACGTGTCACTTGTATATTACCTAAGCTTCACGTTGGTAATAATCCCGGGTGTGATATTTTGTTTCTGTTCCTTAAAATAGCCCTTCTTCTACGACTGTTCTCGTTAACAAGAATTCTATTTTTTCCCTATTGTTTATGCTCGGCGATTTCTGAGCTTAGACAATATTAACAAATGGGCGTGGATACAGACGACAACGCTTCACAGTATTTTCGGGTTATAAAATCCCTTATTTCCCCCTGATGTAATCAAAATAGTTTATTTACCCAAATCACCTTCTCAAGTCGCTATTATGAATTTTTCCTCCTGAATATAACTATAAATCGTGAAATTCGTGAATTTTGTTTTGCTCGGCAGGTATTTTCAGGGACAAATAAACTTTTCAACGCATTTATCGCGTCCGATGTTCCGATTTGGTTAGTGCCTGAATCGGGACAACGGGAACAATAATTATTGTTATGTAATTGGTTTATATCGTCAATTGCTTAAATTCGGTGTTTTTCCCGAACTTAAGACAATAGAAAATTTAAATTCACTGATTTAAGTGATGTAAATATTCGCGTCAGTTGTTTGCATTCGGCGTTTTCCCTGAACTCAAATAACTGAAAACATAACTCAATAATTTTAATAACGGGCAACTAAAAGAACTATCTATGTAAGATTTCCCTTGAAAAGAAAAGAAAACACTTGCCAGAGCTTATGTGAAAATTGTTTTCCGGGGACGCAAAATAAAATGGTCTACTTTATACTGTTCAATTTGGAAATAAATCATATATTTTTACCCGTAAAATAACCAACAATTGACTAAAATGTCAATACTACCTAAATTAAACACTCAATCGATTTCAAAAAAAGTTCGATTGAACCACCCAAAAATAAAAAAATAAATCAAATTTCACTCTGTAGTCTTCGACCAACTTAAACGTTTCGGCAAATGCTCGAATAAAGAAATTATAATAATGCAGAAAATATATTTAACTTCTCAGGCAACAGATTAACTCAAACAAAGAATACTTTGGCGAAATAAACTGTAAATGCCGACAGATAATTAATTAAATGAAATAATAATAATATATATAATGATATGTAAACGCCCGGAAACGTAATTGAATCAAATCGAACAATATTCAATGTAGGAATAATAAACCTCAAGTGCTTCAGCACACGGAGAAACCCAACTCCAATACAACTTATTTACTATTTCCACTTACGGATACCTCACCTCTACTGGAACTCAACTCTGCTTTTCACACTATGCACTTTTACTGATTACCGGACTTCGTATCACCACTGAATTCAAGTAACAAAGATCAAGTCTTACGGAAGAACAGGAACAAGCCCCGATGAGAGCTTCATGTGCCTTTTTATAGATCTCGAATGTATGACCAAACAAGACGAAAAAGCCTAGTAAGAAAGGCGCGGTTTTTTGTCCGATGAACTGAAACTGGACCGAAAATCTGAAGGATCTGATACAAAAAATGATTTGGTTTTTCCCATCGCGATCATTATTTCTTTCTCGTCTTTTACAAAAACTATCACCGGAGCTTTTCACCCTTTTTATAAAATCTAGAGAAAAACTCTGTTATGTTTTATGCATGATGTTGACGTGAATTCCAGTAGCTTTGGGTATATACCTTACTTTCTAACAAGGAATGAAATATTTTGCCAGACCAGAACTAATAGAAACCCCAAATAGGCAGGGACGTACCAAAGTTAGGTTAAATATACTTTAGCCGTTCTTAGTAACGGAGCTCTAAAAAAATGCTTCGTTACATTCCCCCCCTACTTGCGGAAAAAAAAATTAAACCTAGTTATAATTTTTTTTTCCTTTTTGAGGAACACTGCAGAATCAATGTTTAGTCCATCACTAATTCTAAATAAATGTCTTACACCACTACAGTTCCATTGGTGAAACACTTTTCACTGGTTGCTTGGATAAGTTACAAGTCTAGTAACCACTGCAGTTACGGGCAACCTTGCCTGTGACAACTGGATCCAGTAGGGGTGGTAGGAAACATCCTTCTGGGGCCTCGAAGTCGAGAAGACTTATGGTTCACTGAGCCAGGGCATTGGCCGCAGGTACAATCCGCTGACCGAACTCCACATCGTCCACAGCGGGAGCAGAATATCTTCCAAGGTTTGCGACAGGATTGTCGCTTGTGACCAAGGTGTCCGCATCGCCAGCAGAGGTCTTTGTCTACCAACAGATAGCGTGGACAGTCATCCTCGACTGCCGGGGATGTCGTCTGGGGTAGTCTGGGGGGTGGTATGATGTTCCTCACTCGTCTTATACTCGGGCATCAGAGAGACTGGGGAGATGTTTAGCGGCAGCTGGCCGCAGCATGTCGAGTGTCAGTTCGTTGATGAAATCCTTCGGTACCTCAACCTTCTGGCTATCGATTTCCATCCAGTGGAAATAACTATTCTTCTCGAATGGATCTTCGAATGTCTGGGTACTATGATTGACCATCTTCGTCGATTCTTTGACTTGAGTCGCCAATTTGTGTCTCAAGTCGGTACGGTCTTCCATCCCGGTCCAATGACTTTGGCTGTGCATACGGCTCACGGTATTTAGAGGGATATGACGTGGCATATAACGGGCTGAACCTGGCTTTTCCTGAAACAAGGATAATTTAGCGACATGAAATTTATTAGTCCCCCTATTTTCATATGTGGAGGAATCCTTTGGTTCCTTTTTAAAGACAGTTCCGCACGGTACGGATTTGGGTATTACGGCAGGCCTATATGAAGACATATACGGCTGGTCTGCTTTGACACACACGTCTTCCTTTTTGAGAAGAACAAGATTACTGACTAAGTTGTTTCGAAATCTGTTTCCTGGGCCGGTCCTCCTTCTGGTCACCCGGCATCGGTTTTCTCTATGGGAGGCGGGCCTAGCAGTTTCAACGTCAGTGGTATCCGTTTGCTCATTTCTGGAGAAGGATTCAGATGGTATATATTTCACTATTTCTTCGGGAACGTGCAAATACATAACGGGCTGGGTTTCCTTGGACGATACATCTCTCCCATTGAGAAAAACTGTATTACTGGCTAAGTCAATTTGGAACTTGTTACTCAAAATATCCATACCCAAGATAATATCCACGGTCAGGTGCGGAAGTATCAGCAACTCATGTACTAAAGTTTCCTGTCCTACAGTCATCTGGGGCGAAAACGCTTGAGTGATGGTGCAGAACGTCCCATCCGCTTGACGGGGTTGCGTTTCGGTCTGCCTACTTGGTTCCAAACCAAGATGAATGCAGCAATTTCCTACTGCCTCACTAGCAAAGGATCTGGTAGCGCCGGTGTCTAGCAACGCATAAAAGCGCGATTCTCCAATAGTAATGATAACAAATGGCCGGTTATCAGTAGATTTTGGTATCACAGCCTTTTCCTGGATATTTAATGTCTGGACTCGTGCAGTACTTGCTTCTGGGCGATTCCTTAACGAATTCTCGCAAGGGCAATGTCGGGACATTATTCCGTTTCTTCCGCATCGGGAGCAGAACAGTCGCTGCCGGTTACGACATTCATTCTGCCAATGTCCCAATTCGCCACACCTCCAACATCCCGAGATGGATGTTCTGTTTCGTGGTACTCCAGGAGATTGTTTTCCATGCTCTAATGGAGGGTGTCTAGACGGACCTCTAGGGGATGACGGAACATTTTGTGTGTTTATTGTTGGTGTCATGTTACGGTTAGAAGAGACTGATTGCCTCGTAGAGGTTTGAGAGCATTCCCTGTTATACGAGATTGAATGTCTCGAAACGGGTTGAGGGCGTTCACTCTGTCTTATCTCCTCTCGTAAATTTTCACACTCCATAATCTTGGACACCAATGAAGGTGTGTCACAGAAGTCACTCCTTCGTATATATTGCCGAAACTCCGGCAATAAATTTTTATAAAGCCGAAGGGTTTCTTGTTCCGCAGTTAATCCTCCATATCGACGTATTAGAGTTTGTAGGTCAATGATATAATCAATAGCAGACTCAGAACATCCTTGTATTCGACGGCTAATTTCCAATTCCAGATCTTCCTGATAATGTACAGGATAGAACGCCATACGAAACGTTTCCTTGAAGGTTTCCCAATTATTCCAGAAACATTTGTTGCTGCGGTACCACAACAGTGCCTTTCCATATAATAATTCTGGGAGAGCCGTCAACAATCGATGTTTCGGGATATTTTTCGTTTCCGAAATTTCTTCTAACCGTTCTAAGAACGCTGCCGCCTCCTCTTGGCCATTGAACTTAACATTCCATCGATGTGTTTGCAACGCTATGGGATATCCAGGGTGGCCCACCGCGACTCCTGACGGTACGGAAGGTAAAGGGGTTGGTATGTGTATTCCCAGTGGTGCGGAAACACTCGTTGAATTGGACTGGGGACCGGCAAACCAGGTGCCACACAGGGTGTCATGGTACTGCGTACTCCAGACATCGTTGTCGTATGTGTGTTCACCGAACTTGTGCTGGTCATTCCTCGCAACCCCATCCCTTGAAAAGTTGGTAGGCTTTCTTCGGGTGTAGGTGGTATCATTCCCGAACTCCTCCATGGGTTCGGAATGTTTGCTTGATGTGATGGTAAATAGCTGAAATCCCTCCTCGGCACAGCTCCGGTATTTTGTCGGTTCATAGACTGAAAATACGTCCCAGTTCCTTCGTTAGGGCTGGTACTGGTTCCCCGAGCTTTAGGCAACTCTACCAGGTGCCAAATGAGTCTTCGTCTCAATTCGATAACGGTCCCTTCCGGATTAATTTGTAAACTGGAGGCCAGTTCCATCAACTCTGGTTTCTTAAGCCGATATATCCATCCAGCTTTCACTTCCGGCGGAGCCAAGAAATCATCAGAGCCTAACTCCCTTTCCAGAAATTCGCCCCCTGCAGGATTATCTCGCAGTCCAGATAAACCTTCTTCAAATCCAGTCGCTCCCTGCAACTCCTCACGATCCGAAGTATCACCATTATCAGGCATTTTGAATTCAATGTAATTAATTATGGTTTAACGGTTCAAATAATTTGAAAGACACAACGAAACTTCTACACACTCCGTATATAATTTGATAAAGGAGCGAATATTATGGGGTACACTAGGAGGGCTCAAAAATAATTTTAAACCAAAAATTTTCTATATATAGACCACCTTAGTCTATCAATGAAAAATAATTCCCATAAAAAAAACTTTCAAATCAATAAAATATTTTTCAAAAACAATTTATTCGGTTTTGAAAGATCGTTATCATATCCAGATAACACCCAACAAAAATATTTTCCCACGTAAATCAGTATTCAATAAAAACAAAATCTATTTCCTATCGAAGGGTCGTTACCATATCCAGATAACACCCAACAAAAAAAATATTCCTCAACAACAATCAAGTATTCAATAAAAACAATTTATTGTTTTCTATACCTGAAGAGCAGAATTACAAAAAAAAACCATTCCCGATACGCTCAGAATATATGTTCGATATCTCGAATACAAAAAACTTTTTTGTGGATGTTCCACTTTTCCACTTGATATCGAAAATAAATTCGAAATTCAATCTAATTTCATTCACGGAAAAATACCAATAATTATCTCAGAATTGCAAGATAATTGTTATCATTCAAACAGGTGTACAATTTTATCACGGGCCAATACACCAGCAAAAACTGATTTGTACAATCTCTCTCCGCGCAATTTCGGGCACGAGAATATATATTTGATAAAAAGCGTTTGGTTTTTATCCCCGGTACGGAGTAAATAAATTGTACTGTGCACTTGGATTCGCGAAAATTTAAATTCACTGATTTAAGTGATGTAAATATTCGCGTCAGTTGTTTGCATTCGGCGTTTTCCCTGAACTCAAATAACTGAAAACATAACTCAATAATTTTAATAACGGGCAACTAAAAGAACTATCTATGTAAGATTTCCCTTGACAAGAAAAAGAAAACACTTGCCAGAGCTTATGTGAAAATTGTTTTCCGCGGGGACGCAAAATAAAATGGTCTACTTTATACTGTTCAATTTGGCAAATAAATCATATATTTTTACCCGTAAAAATAACCAACAATTGACTAAAATGTCAATACTACCCTAAATTAAACACTCAATCGATTTCACAAAAAGTTCGATTGAACCACCCAAAAATAAAAATAAATCAAATTTCACTCTGTAGTCTTCTGACCAACTTAAACGTTTCGGCAAATGCTCGAATAAAAGAAATTATAATAATGCAGAAAATATATTTAACTTCTCAGGCAACGAATTAACTCAAACAAAGAATACTTTGGCAGAAATAAACTGTAAATGCCACGACAGATAATTAATTAAATGAAATAATAATAATATATATAATGATATGTAAACGCCCGGAAACGTAATTGAATCAAATCGAACAATATTCAATGTAGGAATAATAAACCTCAAGTGCTTCAGCACACGGAGAAACCCAACTCCAATACAACTTATTTACTATTTCCACTTACGGATACCTCACCTCTACTGGAACTCAACTCTGCTTTTCACACTATGCACTTTTACTGATTACCGGACTTCGTATCACCACTGAATTCAAGTAACAAAGATCAAGTCTTACGGAAGGACAGGAACAAGCCCCGATGAGAGCTTCATGTGCCTTTTTATAGATCTCGAATGTATGACCAAACAAGACGAAAAAGCCTAGTAAGAAAGGCGCGGTTTTTTGTCCGATGAACTGAAACTGGACCGAAAATCTGAAGGATCTGATACAAAAAATGATTTGGTTTTTCCCATCGCGATCATTATTTCTTTCTCGTCTTTTACAAAAACTATCACCGGAGCTTTTCACCCTTTTTATAAAATCTAGAGAAAAACTCTGTTATGTTTTATGCATGATGTTGACGTGAATTCCAGTAGCTTTGGGTATATACCTTACTTTCTAACAAGGAATGAAATATTTTGCCAGACCAGAACTAATAGAAACCCCAAATAGGCAGGGACGTACCAAAGTTAGGTTAAATATACTTCAGCCGTTCTTAGTAACGGAGCTCTAAAAAAATGCTTCGTTACAATTTTGATAACCGATGAGTTGCAAATGAATGAATGACATTGAGTTTTTTGATGTACGTTAATTTATGAAACTGTATGCAATGAAAAAAAAAACTCACAATCTACAATGCTAGGGTGTAATTATTTCTTGTGATATTCAACGAAAACCAATTACTATTTTTTAGAAATGCAAAAATGTCAGTCCTACAATTGATGAGTAGCATTCGATACTTTTTCCTTCAACTTATTTCATTGCTATGAATTTCTTCTTCTCGAATTTCATTAACTTCTTTCCCTGCGGATATCTAACGATAATTTGCTATCAATAAATTGATAGGAATTGGAATCGATTTAGGCAACGGTAAATTTCAATCAAACATTTTTACGTCAATTACTTTGATTGTAATGATTCGACACCTGAGAAAATAAGCTTTAACTCATTTACTACTTGGTGGGAGAAGCTAATTATTTGTTATGATCACACAAATCGATAATGGGGAAGTTTTTTAGGTTAATTGAATATTTCTTAATGAAGCAGATGCACTCGCGAATACGACTAACCTGGATAATTCGATCTTCAGGACTGGGGTCTCAGAGCCTTGTTTATCTGGATCATCGGAGGAAATATATCCTCATAAATAACATTATTTCAAAAATTTATGGGCCACCATGGACCCTTCCAGTGCATAGACAAGGTTCAACAGAGTTAAGATCACGGAATTTGATTGGAGTTACTATAAAAATGATAATTATGTTACTCCAGACACGAAAATGCAAAATTTCCAAGGTCTACTGAATGATCTAGTGGTTACTATTTTTCCTCTGAAGAAAAATAACAACGTTTCTAAAAGACAACCGGTCTCTTGGATAAATGATTAACTGAAACGAATGCGTGATACTTTCAATGCTATAAAAACTGTACACGATGTTGATAAAAATAATTTTTTCCTAAATGCATATAAAAAGCTGAGCTGTGATTATAAAAATCGAATAAAAATATATAAAACAGAAGCCTATAACACATATTCATTGAACTCGACTGAATGTCATGAGGGACAGTTGGTACTCAATAAATCATGAAGGAAATAGGAATTAGAAAGAAGGAAATTGAAACCAATATATCGGTGGAGCAATTCAATACTTCACTTCAATTGCTGAAAAGACCATAATTGCACTGCCTAATTTACCTCATGAACCTTCATTCGGGACATTCTTCTCATCTGAATCCTGTAACTCCAGATGATGTATATGACATTAGTCTTGGCCTGAAGAATTCAAACGTTTTTGATAACAGCAAAATTATCAAATCAGTAGCGGATATTCTTGCCGAACCTTTAGCTGCTTTAATCAATAACTATTTCTCTGTAGGAATATTCCCAAATATTTTGAAGTACTCTGTTGTCTTGCCAGTATTGAAGAAGGAGAGCAATTTCCTACCTATATCTATTATACCAATCATTGGTAAAGTTCTTGAAATATAATTAAGAAAGAACTTTACAACTTTAGAAAGCAATTCTTCTTGTGTCCAAGCCAATTTGGCTTTAGAAAAAATCGATCCACAACGCAAGCTCTTCTCAAAGTTGTATCGGACATTGTCGAGGGCTTGTGTGATCTTTCTAAGGCGTTCGAATGTGTTCCGCATAAAATTCTATTGCAAAAATTACATTACTATGGAGTAAGAGGCTTGGCTCTCGACTTTTTTAAATCTTACCTAAGTAAAAGATCCCAAAGTGTCAAAATGAGAGTGATCTCTCAAATCGTGATGTTAATACTCACGGTATTCCTCAGGGGTGAGTTCTGGGCCCCATCTTTTTTAATATATATAAACGATCTATACCACTATACTTCTACGACAAAGATTGTTTTTTCGCCGTTGATACAACTTTCATCTGTCACAGAAGTTATGTACGTTATCGAATGATATCAATTATTCAGAAATTCAATTAACTGAAAATTATATAGAAAAAATCAGTCTGTTCTTGTTCTTCTAATTCTAATGTCACTCAGGTACCAGCGTTAAATTACCTGGCGTGCAATTAGACGATAGATTAACAAGAAACCTTCAAGTGGGAGGTGTCTAAACTTTCATCAGTTTAAGAATAAAATAAAAGGTTTTTTACTGAAAAACTGTTTTTATAAGATACAAGAGTATCTTGGTCTGAGCATGGAAGAACTTGAACTTGAGTGATAGACAATTTTCTTGCTTTACTTTTTTATATTAGTTATTTAGTATTGTGATTTTATACATGTTTGTTTTGTATTGTACTATTTTTTGACGGTCCACTAATTCAATGTTTATTAGTATGGAAATGAATATACAGTGCTTCTCAAAAGCCCCTCCCCCTCTTATTTTTGGAACGATTATACATAAACAAATGAAATTTGGAAACTGAATATTAAAGGTTGTAAACTTCCCTACTAGTGATGAAAGATGACGAAATCGTCAAAGATGACGTCACAAGGCCATTGTGACCAATAATTTCAAATGGAACCATACGACAAGCGACACCTCTTTTAAAAGATATCGAAAAAACCTATTCAATGATACTTATTTTGTTTGTGTTTATGGCAGTTTTGGCAACTCGCTTTTAGAAACGCAAAGCTGTGATGAATTAAATCAGTTAATACTAAAATTCCAAATTTAAGCTCCGCCTCTGGATAGTTGTCAAATAAGCTGACGTTTTTGTTAGTCTCCCTAATTCGACGTTTTTGTAATTATCCAAGTTTTTGTACATTTAATAATTTGTGTATTGTTGATCGAACGTTTAACTGTTTTAGCAGCTTTTGGTACTTTTAATATTTTTGTACATTTTAATAATTTGTTGAAATGTTGTGAGCCGAACGTTTAAGTGCTTCAAGAAGCAAATGGTACGTGCTTTAGGTGATAAGTAGCAGCGATCTAATTCTTGGTGAAACTGGACAAAATATTCATGCAGCAGAACGCATTTTTAATGAGAGGTTTCTCGGTCGCCCCGTTTCGAGGACTTATTTAAGGGAGCTTCTTCGTAAGTTTGAAACAACGGGTAGTATTAATGATGCGAAACGATCTGGCAGACCACAAATTTCTGATGAGGAAAAAATTGATATACTGGCAGAAGTGATAGTTAATCCTACTTCTTCAACAACTCACATTGCATCTACCTGTGAAGTCAGTCGAAGTACAGTACACAGGGTGTTGAAAAAAAACAAATTTCATCCATACACATTGAAAATGGTTCATTAACTCTCAGACGACGACCCAGACCGAAGACTAGAATTTTGTGAAAATATGGAAACTAAAATTAACCAACAGCCAGACTATGTCAAAACACAGAATGTGAGGTATTGGAGTGACGCAAATCCTCACCTGTTTCGTGAAACACATACCCAATTTCCCCAGAAGGTGAATGTTTGGGCAGGTATCCTGGGTAACCACATCGTTGGGTCTTTTTTTTTAAGACTAATTTATCTGGTGAGGTTTATCTGGAGCTGTTGCAAAACGCAATAGAACCGTTAATCCTTGAAATTTTTAAAGATAATCCAGATGAATTCGGCAATTTGGAAATAACATTCCAACAGGATGGTGCTCCTCCACACTATTACGGTGCAGTAAGACGGTATTTGGATGAGGAGTAACTTGGTAGATGAATTGGACGACGAGGTTCAACGGAATGGCCAGCTCGATCACCGGACCTCATACTTTTGGATTTTTTTCTGTGGGGGTACCTTAAATCGAAGGTTTACGCCACTGAACCTGACAATATTGACGTTTTAAAACAACGTATTTTTGCAGAATGTGAGGCTGTTTCCGCAGACACATTTGCAAATGTAGGAGAAGAGTTTAAAAATAGGATATTTCACTGTCAGGAAGTAAATGGAGGTCACTTCGAAAAAATCTCTTTAAGTAGATACTGATTCTCAAATCTTTAATTAATATCATACCGAATGGAATTTAAATTTCAATGTTTACTAATGTGCCATTAAAACTGCCATAAACACAAACAAAATTAGTATCATTGAATAGGTTTTTTCGATACCTTCTAAAAAAGGTGTCGCTTGCCGTAGAGTTCCATTTAAAATTATTGGTCACAATGACGACATCTTTGACGATTTCGTCATATATCATCACTAGTAGGGAAGTTTACAACTTTTAATATTCAGTTTCCAAATTTCACTTGTTTAGGTATAATCGTTCCAAAAATAAGAGGGGGGGGGGAGAGGACTTTTGAAAAGCACTGTATATCTATCTACGCAGAACAATATTCAGAGTCGATGTTAATTTTCATCCATCTAGCGATTCCGGGATGTCACTCAACGGACGACGGACGTATTTCTCTACAGTAAATATACTTCAATCGACGACATTGGGAAATGTAAATAACTGTGTGCTGCCAATAACTTAGCGCCACTGTTATCTCAGACTGATGTGCAGGTGTTGAATTGTTAAGGACAATACATTGTGTCTACTCGACCGTATATGATGAAATCTGTTGAAACAGTTTCAATAATTTACGCAATGGCCAATCGAATCTAATCAAGGAATCATTTGATTAGCATAGTTAACGAGCTTGTCGACGGGTTAACTGTACCATATAGAGCGAACTGCATTACCGTGATGAGAGATGACATAAGATCTTGACCACTATATACAGGTTGTCCCACACTCGTTGGCCTATTAGACGTTTCTGGATTGATACATGTGAAAAATCACAATTTTTGTTTCAATCTAACACTCTCTAGTCTGACATAAACATCATCAAACTACCCAGTGATCACAAATAAAAACAAGAAATAAAAAATTATAGAGAGGTGAAATTCAGGTGTCATAAGACTCTCCCCTCTTTGGAATGATACATTGTAAAGAGTGTAAAGTACAGGTGTCACAATACGTTTCTTTGGATTGATACATTTATGAAAAATCACAATTTTTGTTTCAATCCATCATTCTCTAGTCTGACATAAACATAATCAAACTTCCCAGTGATCTCAAAAAAAACAAGACATAAAAAAATTGTAGAAGAGGTGAAGTTCAGGTGCCCCCTCTTTGGAATAGTACATTGTAAAGAGTGTAAAGTACATGTGTCTTTGGATTGATACATTGATGAAAATCTCAATTTTTTTTCAATCCAACACTCTCCAGTCTATCATAAACATAATCAAACTACACAATTTTTTTTCCAATCCAACACTCTTTAGTCTGACATGAACATAATCAAACAACCCAGTGATCACAAAAAAATAAGAAAATAAAAAATATAGAAGAGGTGAAGTACAGGTTGGATTGATACACTGATGAAAATTTCAATTTTTTTTTCAATCCAACACTCTCCAGTCTATCATAAACATAATCAAACTACCCAATGATCACAAGAAGAAACGAAAGAAAAAAATTATAGGAGACGTGAAATTCAGGACAAGCCTCCCCTCCTTGAATGATACATTGTAAAGGGTGTCACAATACTCCCCTCTTTAGATTGGTACATTGATGAAAAATCAATTTTTTTTTTCAATCTAACACACTCTAGTCTGACGTAAACATAATCAAACTACCCAGTGATCACAAAGAGACAAGAAATTAAAAAATTATAGAAGAGGTGAACTACATGTGTCACAAGACTCCCCTCTTTGGAATGATACATTGTGAAGGGTGTAAAGTACAGGTGTCACAATACTCTTTGGATTGATACATTGATGAAAAATAACATTTTTTTTAAATCCTACACTCTCTAGTCTGACATAAACATAATTAAACTACCCAGTGATCACAGAAAAAAACTACAAATGAAATGATCATTGAAGAGGTGAAGTTCTTTGAATTGATAGCTCTTTGAATTGATACTATGAAAAACCACTTTTTTTCCAATCAAACACTCTGTAGTCTGATATAAACATAATCAAACAACCCATAATCACAAAAAAATCAAGAAAACAAAAAAATATAGAAGAGGTGAAGTACAGGTGTAACAATAGACCCCTCTTTGGATTGATACATTGATGAAAAACCACTTTTTTCCAATCAAACACTCTCTAGTCTGACATAAACATAATCAAACAACCCAGTGATCACAACAAAACAAGAAATTGAAAAATCATAGAGGAGGTGAAGTACATGTGTCACAAGACTCCCGTCTTTGGAATAATACATTGTAAAGAGTGTAAATTTCAGGTGTCACAATGCTCCCCTTTTTGGATTGATACATTGATCTAGTCGACCTAAACCTAATCAAACAACCCAGTGATCACAAAAAATCAAGAAAATTAAAAATGTAGAAGAGGTGGTAAAGTACAGGCCCTCTTTGGATTGATACATTGATGAAAAATCAATTTTAAAACATCTCTAGTCTACATAAACATAATAAACCCAGTGATCAGAACAAAGTGAGGTGAAGTACATGTGTCACAATACTCCAATTTTTGGATTGATACATTGATGAAAAATCACAATTTTTTTTCCAATCCAACACTCTGTAGTCTGACATAAACATAATCAAACAACCCAGTGATCACAAAAATTAAGAAAATATAAAAAATATAGACGAGGTGAAGTACAGGTGTCACAATAATCCCCTCTTTAGATTGATACATTGATGAAAAATAACATTTTTTTTTCAATCCAACACTTTCTTGTCTGACATAAACATAATCAACCTACCCAGTGATCACAAAAAAACAAGAAATGAAAGAATTATAGAAGAGGTGAAATTCAGGTGTCAAAAGACTCTCCTCTTTGGAATGATACATTGTAAAGAGTAAATTTCAGGTGTCACAATACAAACAAAACATAATCAAACTACACAGTGATCTCGAAAAAAACGAAATAAAAAATTTATAGAAGAGGTGAAGTACATGTGTCACAATACTCCCCTCTTTGGATTGATACATTGATGAAAAATCACAATTTTTTTTCAATCCAACACTCTTTAGTCTGACTGAAACATAATCGAACTACTCAGTGATCACAATAGAAAACAAGAAATAAGAAAATTATAAAAGTGAAATTCAGGTGTCAAAAGACTCTCCTCTTTGGAATGAACATTGTAAAGAGTAAATTTCAGGTGTCACAATACTCCCCTTTTTGGATTGATACATTGATGAAAAATCACAAATTTTTGTTCAATCCAACACTCTCTAGTCTGACATAAACATAAACATAATCAAACTACACAGTGATCTCGAAAAAAACGAAATAAATAAATTTATAGAAGAGGTGAAGTACATGTGTCACAATACTCCCCTCTTTGGATTGATACATTGATGAAAAATCACAATATTTTTTTTCAATCCAACACCTCTAGTCTGACATAAACATAAACAAAATCAAATACACAGTGATCTCGAAAAAAACGAAATAAAAAAATTTATAGAAGAGGTGAAAGTACAGTGTCACAATACTCCCCTCTTTGGATTGATACATTGATGAAAAATCACAATTTTTTTTCAATCCAACACTCTTTAGTCTGACTGAAACATAATAGAACTACCCAGTGATCACAATAGAAAACAAGAAATAAGAAAATTATAGAAGAGGTGAAATTCAGGTGTCAAAAGACTCTCCTCTTTGGAATGATACATTGTAAAAGTAAATTTCAGGTGTCACAATACTCCCCTTTTTGGATTGATACATTGATGAAAAATCACAAATTTTTGTTCAATCCAACACTCTCTAGTCTGACATAAACATAAACATAATCAAACTACACAATGATCTCGAAAAAACCGAAATAAAAAAATGTATAGAAGAGGTGAAGTACATGTGTCACAATACTCCCCTCTTTGGATTGATACATTGATGAAATTATGAATTTAGTCGAAGATTATCGTTTTTTTGTCAGAATTCATAAATTGAAGATGGCGTAGGAGTTAATCTTCAGATGGTCTCCTCATTGGAGAACTAGATAGCTCAGAACTTACAGGAAAAAGGCCTCATAATGACTATGCATTAACAAAAATGCATAGATTAAAGATTAAGGTGTACTTACTAAAAGAAAAAATAAATAATAATAAAAAACTTTTTAAAGACAATTTTATTAAATGTAAAAGTAAAATAATAGCTTTGGATGTGCGACGTAGGTTATTCCGTGAGTTATAGATTCAAAAGCTTGTCGCTTCTGTATTCGAACTGAAAACTTTGCGCGACAAGCTTTTGATTCTATAACTCACGGAATAACCTACGTCGCACATCCAAAGCTATTATTTTTTACTTTTTAGCGCATTTGAATAAAAGCTTGTCTTGAAAAAGGTTTTTTTATCAATTATTTCATTGTTTATGTTTAAAAATATTCGAATTATGTTATACGTACATGTGTTGTACAAATGTATAGATAAAATAAAGTTCATGTACTGTTGTTTGCCGTTACTCGCTAAAACTACATTTTATTTTATATCTATTTATATTTTTTTTTCCAATCCATCACTCTGTAGTCTGACCTGAACCTAATCAAACAACCCAGTGATCACAAAAAATCAAGAAAATTAAAAATGTAGAAGAGGTGGTGAAGTACAGGCCCTCTTTGGATTGATACATTGATGAAAAATCAATTTTTTTTTCAATCTAACATCTCTAGTCTGACATAAACATAATCAAACTTGGGGGTAGCCCCACCAATTTTTTTTTGCTTTGGGGTTAAAACCCCCAAAGGGGAAAACCTTTTTCCCCAACCCCAAAAAAGGTTCGTCGATACATACAAAATGGTGAAAAGTATTGTTTCTAATGGAAAATCCTGTATATGATCAAATAACCTGAAAGACAATTGAAGTTCCTTCAAATGATATACAAATTTAAAATATCTGCATTTGAATATGTTTTATCATCCGTTTTTCGAAACACCATGAAAATCACTGCTTGTCAAACTTGAAGATTGTCTTGCTCTGTCCTGGTCACGGCACACTACTACCATTCTCATTTCCCAGTATAACAAATCGAAATGTTCTGATCAAAATGTTCATACTTTTGGAGATACAGCTGACACTTGAGTTTATTTCTCACTCTCAGATGATGCAATTCAGTTTCAGCAAAGATTAATTCAAAAACATTCTCAGGCGTTTTTTTCAAGCCATTGGATTAAAATATCCAATGTAGGCACAATTTGCTCTTCATACAAGGCATATATTGTTCTTCGAATTAAATATACATCACAGCCATCTAGTTTCCTTGAACCGCCAGAGTCTTTTCGTTTCTTTCTTTTCAAAATGGGGTTACTTACTATTTTAAACACTGTGGAATACATTGTTTTTGTTAGAGAAGCACTTTCTCGCGCAGCTTGATGCAATTCAGTTTCAGCAAAGATTAATCAAAAACATATCTCAGGAGAATTTTAAAATATGTTTGAGTCATATCGAATAAACGTCTATTAGTAATTATTTTTCAGGTACAGGACATACTTGGTGAAAGTTATTGGTATTTTTTAGTAGAATCCGAATATGGTATAATATACAGGGTGTCCCATTTAAATAGAATGACTCATGGACATGTTTCCTAATCACCTACAAGAATATATTTTTCAGACACCCTGTATAGAATATGGTCAAACCTTCCGATGTTACTGATTACCCAATATTTTCGGGGTGAAAGTTGAATTTGAGTCCTGTATGGATAACAGAAAAGGGTTTATTTGGGAATTTTAAGTCGATCATATTTTGGTAGAAAACAATTTGGGAAAAAAATCAATATTCAATGAACGGTAGAGATAGGATACGAGATGTTTAGTAAAAAAATTATTTGTATTTGTCAGTGAATCTAAAAAAAGAATGGAATACTGGGGTTCTATCTGACTTATTAAAAAAATTGTTGGGGGAAATGATTCAAATCATCAATCCCCATGATAATTGCGAAAAACCCCAAAAAATACCCCCCTATTCTAGGGGAGGTTCAAAAGAAAACAGATTTCTGAATAATAATACCCAAAATATTTGTTTTTTTTTTTTGTTTCTTTATGTATGCAGGGTGGAATATTTCAGGTGGGGTGATCATTGTTTTTGACCATACACTGTTGTGTGTCCTTTTTTGTTTGAACGGGGTGTATACATATACATTTTTAAAAGTTTTAAAAATGTAATTTGTGCAAAAGTGTTTTTTTCGACCAGAGTTTGACGACTACTCAACAGTTTTCTAGTTTTAACCCATGAGTGGGGCAAACTCAGTTTTAAAGGTGGGGCGTAGATAGGGGTTTTTTATTTCAATCTATAAGTGAATATTATCATTTCAGCTTTAAAAAAAAGGGTTGAATTAATTTCGAAACGTCACGATAAAAAAAAATTTGTTTGACTCCCCCCATCCTTTTTCCCCCTTTTAAAAAAAACTATATTCAATTCTTTGGGGGGGGTGAATCATTTATCAAATAACATATGTCAAAGGGTACAAAGAAACCAAATTCTTCAGTAAATAACCCTCAGAAAAAAAAATGATTCTGACCAGGAGTCCGGGGAAAAAACGAAAAGAACTTTTTCGCAATTTATTCCTGCAGCTAAAAAAGGTTGGGAGCTATCACACTTTAATTTTTTTTTTAAATATTATTACTAACCCGTGAATTCTTTTCCCTTTTCTATGATTCGAGTCAACCGGTAATCTTTATGTTAAGGATGCCTTGCGAAATATCGAGTTAATTTACTCCAATATTCAGAGTTTTCGCCGTGTTCACTTTTTGAGAATCGTAGAGCAAAGGTCAAGGGGAAAAATTCATAGCAATCAAATCAAAGGGGTTCCACCATCGCCCACTTCGTTAACTT